>CM055117.1:219461986-219701986 GCA_029206835.1 Rana muscosa | reverse complement strand
CCAAAATGCAATTTTAATAGCGTTTGTGATCAATAACACTTTTCTATCAAATAACCAACTTTAACATGTTTTAACCATTTTCAAACCAAAACCTTAGCTATTTGTAACACCCTGATGTTTAGGCAGAGTTGCTATCAAATTTAGTTTGCAAGGTAGTAATTGTCCTGGGTAATTGTTAGTAGATCCACTGATTCCTCTCTAATTCTAGAATTGCTACACCTGTTTTCTTCTGTCACTAGTTGGCACTGTGGCTGGAGACATTAGATTATTAAGGGCTTTGCAAGGTCAGATTATGAATGGATAGGCATTTTGGCCAATTGGCAGGGGTTTCTTTAGTCCCTTGGTCTGCTGGGAGAGCCTATTTATTCCTATTTATTTGGGTGGAGTCAGGTGAGCGGGGTTCTGTGCCACCTTGACAGCTGTCTGGGTGGGTGTTATGTCGCCTCAGGCTGCTAGGTCGAAAGCCTGAGGCCTACCCAGGGACACCTGGCTGCTAGGCTGCCTGAGGACTATCCAGGAGCAGGAGAAGCAGTATAGGGTTGGAACTGCAGGATTGGAGTCCAACCGAGTTGCAAAGGTTCAGCTGGACGGGGAACCAGTTGTGGTCGGAGGTAAAAGGGAAGCAGTCGCCACTAAGGGACCATCCATCTTGTTACTGCAAACCACCTGTGAGTAGGCTTGAGCAAGTACCAGAGCAGTCTTCTCACCAGCTGGGAAACCTTCAGCAAGTGCCAAGCCAGGGACCCAGCAGGTTAGTGTACAGTGGGATAGCTGTGGAAGAGCTCAAGAGATCCAGTGACGATTGGATCTGGAAGACTAATGAGAGACTGGGAGCTCAGTGAGTGAAGACCTACAGTGGGATATTGTGAGATAAGAGAAGAACTATTCTGTTACCAAGAGTTATGTGCAAATACCTTTTTAGTGACTGTTACAAGTTCAGTTGCGATAGGAGATGGCAGTCCTACCTATACAGACGTGGCCTCTGGCTGGAGGCCTTTTCCTGTATAGCTGTCTACCTATAGAGCCTCGGAGTCTGTCAATTATCTTGTTAAGAGACAATAAATCTTTTGTTCACATTCAAAAAAGTGACTGGCGCCCATCATTTTATCTTGCATTACACCCCCCATGCCTGTTAACCCGCTCTGCAAGGAAGGATGTCAGCTCTCCCTAACTCTTGAGGTCACCATTAGGCTTCTGGGGGCCTGGGACCTTGCTATAGTACATATGTATGCTCACCAATCCTGATTATGGCATACTGTTGACAAGATTAGGTGGCAGGAAAATATAAATGCTTTTGAAGTTCGTTCATTGGAGTGGTTTCCCCAATAAAAATGCTGACGCAAAGGACAGGTCAGCAGAGTATGGAGGATTCTTCTATTTAATAGAAAAGATTATTTTATTTTTATTTATTTTTGCCTTTTTTCAATCACTATGAAGTTTGAAGATAATCAAAAGAATCCCTAGGACACTCTAGTTAACACAAACACCTATTTAAACTGTAAAGCCACACTGCTGCATCACCTTTGAAAACTCTGGAACCAAACGCTAAAGCCCTGTACACACGATCGGATTTCCTATGGATTCAAATCCGATGGATTTTTCCATCGAAATTCCGATGAAGCTGACTTCCATCAGTCTTGTCTACACACCATCAGTCAAAAATCTGACCGTCCCAAACGCCGTGACGTAAAACACTCTGAGCTGAGAAAAATGAAGTTCAATGCGTGCATGCGTCGACTTGATTCTGAGCATGCGTGGGTTTTTTCTCCGATGGAGTTCCACACAGACGATCGGAATTTGCTATTGTTTTTTTTCTATCAGATAAATTTAAAACGTTCTATTTTTTCTCACCGATGGGGGGGAAAAAAGACCGATGGGGCCCATACACGATCCGTTTGTCTGATGAAAAAAGTCCATCGGACTGTTTTTCATCGGTAAAACCGATCGTGTGTACAGGGCATAAATTATCAAAGCCTTTGACTGGTGAGATATACATATGCGGTAGTCCCTCCATAAAGGTACAACAGAACAGTAGCCCAACATCGCTCAAGGCAGCTGAAGATCTTCAGGCCTGGTTCACACTTGTGTGGGTGTTTCCTGTTGCGGGTCCGCTACAATTCCCGCAGCTGCAACCACCCACACAGAAGATGCATGCGTTTGCCATTAATCCTAATAGCACCCGCATGCACCATCAAAAATGGAGCAGGGTCCTTTTCCCTGCATTTTCATGAGGCACGGCAGCCCATTCAAATTATTGGGCTAGGTGCCCATGCAAAACACAGCTCACAGAGCCACAGAAGTGTGAACCCAAATATGGTAGCTGCTGTTCTCAATTAACAAAAGAAAAGGTGCACATAAACTGATAAAGTGATCTAGTCCAAAAAGTTTTGGAGGACCTCCAAAAAAGGTAATTCTACATTCACACGGCTGGAAAAATAATGCATTTACAAGGCTTTTTTATTTCTGAATCTGAACGCAGCTGCATTCTTTTCGTTGAAGACACAGGTGCAGAAACATGCTCTGCGTTGAGATCAGTAACATGGAATCCAAAAATCAGCATCTGAGGACATGCGTATGCATTCTGGTATTATAAAATAAAACGGGTCAATTTTATGTATTATAAATGGATCTAAAATTTAGAGCACAAAAGTTTCTATTGGTAACATTTTTATGGCTGTGTGAATTTAGCCTAAAGCTCATAAGATAGGAACAGGTTAACAAACAATACCTAGGAACTTGGGTCTTCATCTGTCAGGCACAAAGTTTTGTACATGCAAAACTGCCTACCTTCTGATGGGGGGGGGGGGTATCAAAAAAACAAAACAAAAAAACTTACACTGATGAATAAGGACATGCAGAACAATGACCAAAATCAACTTCAAGAGTTTTGTATAGAATGTAATTCCAGTAATGTGTATTAGCGTAATGTGTATTAGAGTATCTAAAAGCAGCTTTGTATTCAATTAAAAAGAAGTGTACATATTTAAAAATATATATTTTTCTTCATTAGGTCTGGATGATTGCCTGCAGCAGTATATCAAAAATTTTGAGAGGGAAAAGATTGCAGGGGATCAGCTATTACGCATTACTCACCAGGAATTGGAGGAACTGGGAGTCACACGCATTGGACACCAGGAGCTCATTCTTGAAGCTGTAGACTTACTATGTGCACTGGTAAGCTTTATTTAAAATTTTAAATATTTGCATAATTTTTTTGGGGGGGGGAAACAGTCTTTTCATTGATTTCTGGTTGAATTTTAACTTTTGATGTGCATTTTTGGATGCTGTTTGTAAGATATGTTTAGCCTTACAGCAGAACTGCAGCCACACCTTTATTGTCCCACCTGCTTTTTTTGAAGGGCATTGCAGCATGCACATTTCTAGTGTGTATACACCCAGCCTCTCACAATGTTTTTCACATGCTCCATTGGCTACAGTGGTCGATAGTTGTGCTGTAAAGTCCTCTGTGGTGCACACAACTTCCACACAGTCAATTTCATCTGAACTAGAAAAAGAAAAACTGCAGAGCCCAGTCTCTCCCTCTGCCTGCTGAATCCTGGGATGGCAGTGGGTAAGATGCTCAGGGTCTATGCAGTTTGATCCAGGCTGCAAAAACATGTAACGGCATCCTTGTTTCATCTGGATTAGGGGGTTTCCTGGATACAGCCTCCCTCATTGCTGTCTACAATGATTTCTGGGATCTGGAAACCCCTCACTGTAGCACATCACAACACACTGTCAAAGTTAGATAAAAGAAGAAATAAACCTGGGATGTGTTGAATGGACAGTAGAGCAGCGGTCACGAGGCATCCAGAAGGATATACTACTGTTGATTCCTAAATGCTGTTTTTTTTGGGGAGGGGTTGTTTTTCAGCAAATAAGGGTTTGGAATTATGTGCCCCCCCCCCAAACTGTGAGCCAAGAATTTGGGTTTCAGCACAACCCAATGTACTTGAAAAAGGTTGCGTTTGGTGATTGTACTGCCTGCCCAATGTGCCTTGTTGCATATATTTTGCCATGCCACTCAGTCTGCATGGTAGTGTATATTAACATGACTGCTGGCCCTGTTAACTTGGGATCTGGAGGTCAGGAAGAGGGTAGTAAAACTGGTCTGTCTCTATCCCCCCCCCCCCCCGCCCGACATCGATCTGTTTTGAATGGTCTTTAGTTCTGATACAACCCTGTAAACCAATTTGAATTGCTTCCGTGTGTTCTCTATTATGATGCTCATCACTGATGCAAGAAAAGTCTTTATTAATTTTTAACTGTTTTGGAATTATAATATCTGCATGTTAAAAGAAAGCTCCAAACAATGGCCATTTGAGGCTTTATTGTTCGCAGTACAATCTGTTTGCTTTTGCTCTTAGACAAGGTGCCTCATATGGGCATTTTTATGTATATACAATGGAATTAACATATTTCAGATTTCTTTATGGTATGTTTTTTGAAATTGTGTTTAATAATAATAAATCGAAGCGTCAAGTTATACGGTAATATGTTCATTTTCAATTTGTAATAATTTAGAAGGGTTCATGTTTGGCCTTGGCAGACACAGAGGTGTTTTTACAATATTTTAATTGATTTTATGGTAGATCCGGGAACATTATAATTTTGCTGGTCCTGTTTTTGTACACAATTTTTTTTTACTTTTAGGAAGTAAAGTCGATGCCCTAGGTTTTTTTTCGTTTTTTTTCTTTTATTTCAGAATCCCCTTATTAATTTATAAAACCAGCACAGAATGGCACTTAATATATCCCTATAATTTGCCATTGTTTACCTTTTTTGTTTATAATGCTAAACATGGATGACAGTGCTTCATTAACTGTACAGCAGTTTTGTGCTTAATACCATAGTTTTTGTATTTATTACCATATATCAAAATTGGAATACTATTTCCAGGAATTTTACGTTCTTAATTGGTAAAATAAAAATGCTATTGTAACCAGGAATGGCACAAATAACTGCCCTCTAGTGGGATTCGCAGTAATTTTAGTTCATTTTCATTTTACATGCCTTTCTTTAATGATTCTCTGGTTTTAATCTGTTCTTTGCTTTCCCAACAGAATTATGGGTTGGAAACAGAAAATCTAAAAACGCTCTCCCACAAATTAAATGCATCTGCCAAAAATCTGCAAAATTTTATCACTGGAAGGAGAAGAAGTGGGCATTATGATGGAAAGAGCAGCAGAAAATTGCCAAATGACTTCTTAACGTCTGTGGTAGATCTGATTGGATCAGCAAAGAGTCTCCTTGCCTGGCTAGATAGGTAAAATGTATTTCAGTTAAGCTTATTATTGGCATATCTTTTTTGAAATAAAACCTTTTCACATATTTTTAGATAAACAGTAAAGAGAAAAAATAGAAAATAATATATTGCTCCTTTTTATACAGTATATGGTTAATTCCGTGCCAACAAGTTTTGTTTCTATAAAGAACATCTTTAAAAAGGGATCTGACAGTATGTATGAAAGTAATGTGCACAAAAATGGCTAAAGACAGAGAAAACAAGATTTATTTATTTTTATATATATATATATATATATATAATAGGCAAGGCATGCCTATATAAAGAAAATGGTTACCTTGTGCTGTTAGTGCCTTTTTGATGACATTGGTACAGATCTTAAAGGACATCAAACAAATTGATAATATTTGCAGATTTTCATTGTACTAGATTTTTCACAATGTTTTAAAGGAGCAAAGGTGTTAAAAAATAAAGTGCATTTATTTTATAATCAACAATTTTCTTAGCTAATTCGTAGTAAACAAATTTGGGCTTATTTATTATGGCAGTGCAAAGAACCACGATGGGCAAAATTTATTTCAAGGTTCCTTGATTGTTGTTTGCCTTCCCAAATATGCCAATATTTTGTTTCTCAAGTGTTACCTTAAGTATTGAATAAGAATGTCACTGAACACAGGTAGACTAGCACTAGATAAATGATCTCTCTCAAACAGATAAAACCTAATTACAAATGTATGGCAAATGATGTGGTATAATAAATATTGTACAGCCAACAAACTTATTTAATACAGCAAAGAGCAACCAACCAGAATTTTTTTTTTTTTTTTTCCAGGTCTAGCTACAGTAAATTGAAATTTGGTTGCTGTATATTTCTATACATTACTACTTTTCATTGTCCTCTCTACTGCCTAAAGCCCGGTACACACTGCTTTTTCTCATTCAACCCAAGAGGCTAAACGAAAAAAAATAAAAACATCCCTGTACCAACACTAGCCAATGCCTATAAGTGCTAATCCGATGCTGGTTTTCCAGCATGTCCCTTTGACAAATGCCAGTCATTAGACCAGCTTCGGTCAGACAGACTGCTGTACAAACTGACTGAATGTCCGTTGGTTCTTGCTGAACTGGCCAATTTTCGGTCCCTGTGTACCCAGCTGTAAGGTCCTTTTTAGTTCAGTTCTGATCCACCTGTCAATTTTCCAGGTGGATCCATGTACTTCTAAGGGTCAAATGATGCAAACAGATGATTACCACCAGTCTGTCCAGGTCTAAAAAAAAAAAAAAAATCTGCATCCTTTTCCATTTTTTTTTAGACCTAAACATGAGGGATCTGGCGTAAATGGATGTATTGTCTTGGTGGAAAAAAATGAATAGGCAAGGATGCCACAAAAGTGACATTCGTACCATTCAACATTGATTCAGCAGAGGATCTGTTCATGGATCCCTGGTGAGCAGAACTGACGCAGCCCATGTAAAAGGGCCTAACAAAGTCTTTAAAATAAAGTTTTCACATCGGTATACTGTGCAGGGTGTTTCCCTGTTCACTTATAAAACAAAAATACAAATCTAAAATAAGAACATAAACGATGTCCTATTGCCGCTAGCATTCTGCATGTGCATTATTAAACACTGTAATGGGTGTTCTGGTACACTGAACAACGCACAGGTAGGACTAAAACTACGTTTTTTTTTTTTGTTTTTTTTTTACCTCAATATATTAACCTGTTCTCAAAATCATAGTAAATTCACAGTTTATACTTTTGCATGAATCCTGGGCAATCCTACAGAACAAAACCTAATGAACAATGTCTTTAAAGAATAAAGGGGTTGTATAGCTTCACGTTTTTTCACCTTAATGCATCCTATGCATTAAGGTGAAAAAACATCTGGTGCTTACAAGCCCCCCGGTTTACTTACCGGAGCCCTCGAAAGTCCTGCACCGTGAACGCGATGGCTACTGGCCCCAATCCTCTCGGCTGTTCTTGGCTCTTCATTGGAGATTTATAGCAGCGCAGCCATTGGCTCCCGCTGCTGTCAATCTAATCAATGACGCGGCACGCCGGGGGTGGGGCCGAGTGATAGTCGGTGGCTATGGCCGCCGGCTGTATCACAGGAGCGCGCCCGCAAACTAACCCCCTTGGGAGAGAGCTTCCCATGAAGGGGGTAAGCTCTTGCGGGGAGGAGCCGAAACAGTCACCGAGGGACCCCAGAAGACACAGTTGCCCTGTGCAGCAACCTGCACAGATGTCTCTGAAATGGCTCCCAAAGTTGGGACTGACACACGGGAATGAAATCGTGTGTTTTCGTTACCGGTGTCAGTGTGAACCAGGGCTGAATATGCAAAGTTCAAAGAAGTCCAAACAAAATGTTTAAGTAACAAAAAAAAACTAAGGTGCATAAAAACCAATGCCAATACCACAGTTTCTTTCATAACTCTGTAGCAGTATGCGCGTCTGGACCCTTCGGGGTAAGACCGCGCTATATTAAGACACCACTCAACTCAGCAGAGTCCTGTGCAGTGTCTTCTTCACCTCAGATATAAACCCTTCCTAATGTCAACCAAAGCTGTACACTGCACCCTCGAGGACTTATGAGGCCATCCCAGATGGTGGAGCTGGGCATGGATGGGTAATAGGAGTTTGTGGTAAAAATATTGAATTAGTGCAGGCCCCTTGGTTTTTAAAGCACTAGACGTCGACATCCCTATCGTGTAAGCTATTGATTTGGAACAAAGATGCAGTTAGAGATCAGACTTTTCAGAATTCAATCTGTTGGTTTACTGAACCAATGTGACCAGCATAAGCTTGCCTGCCCCTTCCCACCTCCTGCACATTCCTGTTGGCCAGTGTAGTAGCCCATCCTAGTGATGGACCAGCAGACGTGTGTGGGGGAAGGAGTGCCAAGCTCTAACACTAACCAGTAGTGTTTAGCCCTAAAAGTAGGGCATTAGAGTCTGCTCCGTTTAATGGAAATCTGCTAAACGGTGGTCCAGAATAATTTTAAGAGTCAAGATGTGTTTAAATTCATACCCACCATTGAGATAATTGACAGTGAGTGACCACATACCACACTGAGGTTCTAATATTTTTCATTATTAGACATGGAGACTGTAAAAATGGTCATCTAGGCTTTGGTATGGCAGGAATTCTTAGCAAGAATAATTACCTTTTTATAGTCTCTAATTGCTTGAGCCTCGTGTACTCTGAGAAAGCTCTCTTCGCTTTTTTCTATTAATTAACTGGCTGATTAGATCTTGTGAATGATAGCAGTCCTAACACCTATTGTGAATGATTATTAGCAAGCTTTTACATTGCTCATCTGTTACAAGCAATGCTAAAATGGTGGCAAGACCTGCTTTTTAGTGGCCAATGTGTAGCTGGTGGAAGCTGTGTCACATGTGGAAATGTGGACACAAAGCCGTCCCCTTTTTGACTGCACTCAATGAAAGCCTGTATCTGGTTGATATAAGCCTATGCACGTCACTGCTATTTATGTCTCCTAATAAATAAGACTGGTTTCTTTCGTTTGATTAGTAAAGCATGTTAGAAAAACAGAATGAATGATTTTAAATGCAGCCTACAGGAAGTTCATTAGTGTACATTAATTTACATACTCCTATTTTGAAAATGTATTTAATTAGCTAATAAGATTATTTATGTATTAACAGATTACATTTCATGTTCTTATATCAGTTTACATCAACAAACAGGATATTGCACTGTCATTTAATTTGCAATCTTGTGAAGCATGCAGAAAGTAAAACAAAGAAACCTTATCAAGAAAAGATATTCTGTGTAATATAAATGGATGGTAAAGTTACTATTTTTTTCAGTGTTAAAATGGCAGTTTATTCTTCCATCGTTTCATGTTTTCAATCCTTTTATCAAAATTTTATTATTCCTCTCCCTCATTTTGGTGTAGTTGATACACTTGTTTTCAGAGTGAGACTCCTGGCCTTAAAAATGAATGAAACATCTGCAGGTCACCAAATATTGGGAACCTGCCTCTTTTGTTAAAGCACCCTTCGAACACATAATGCCCATTTACTATAAAGTGAACTTCTCATTGGTTTAAGAAATGTCTGGCTTTCTGTTTGTCATGCTGACTAGAGCTAAATTTGGGAGATTTTACTTTGCTGAAATGTTGGCACTTTCAGGACATTTTGCTAAAATGTCACCATTTTGTCAAAATGCATTGGAGTTAATGTGGCCTGCTAAATTTAACCAAAAATGCTAGCTATAGAGCTATTCCTAGCACTAACCCTAGTGCTAACCCCAATGGCAACTTTTGATATAGCATAACCTTTTTATTAACAAAGCCGTGTGGTTGCTATTTTAGTGCTGCCACATTACTTTTTATTATCAACAAAACAATGTGATTGCAATGACACTGACATGATGATGATGACATGACATGACTTTGTTGATGATCAAAGTCATATCAGTTTATCAACAGTGCCATGTTTTATAGTAATGGGGTCTCACAGATAGGATAAATGTCAGTTTTCAGTGCATGATGAAATTAGAGACCATTGTTCATTAAATTTAAGAGACTTCCAAATTGCTAATGTCGCCCTAAAATACTGCTCACCCTTTTCCGGAGCTGCTTGCTTCAGTACCTCTTGCTACAGTCAGGAGGTCAGCAATGACGGCATCCATGTTTTAAACCTTAACAATAGACTTCTCTAGCCTACTCCCTTTTTGGTCTGCTAAATGTGCCATTAAAAACCTGCCAGAAATATTGTGAGCTGATCAGTTAATATGCTTGCTTTATAGTTTCTCCAAAAAAGAGGAGGTAAAAAACACAAGGGGGTGGAAAAATCCTCATGTTATAATATAATATAATATAATATAATATTTTGAAAGTTTGATTTGGGTCAAGTGAAAAGAAATGAGATCACATGTTTGGTATAAATATATATTTTAAGGATGCTAGAACCCTTGGGGGGGGGGGATCTGCAACTTGAGAGGGAGCTCATGGAGAATAAATATGTCCCCATACAGACCTTTGGAATTAGCTCCAAGGCCACACTCAATGATCAGAGAGGTCAAGGATCTTTAAAGGACAAATTTAATGTCCTTTTTAGGCACCGTTTACACTTGCTTCCAAAATGTTGCATTTGGAACGCTTTTTTTAAAGCACTCTGAATACCACTCACTGAATAAAATGGTTGTGCTCCTTGATGCAAAGACCAGTTTTAGGTTGGGGTGGTTGCCATGTTTGTATTGCCATGTCACCTGCCTATTTTAACCCCCCCAATTACTGGACACATTGTGTGTGGTTGTGGGGCGGTTAAAGTGCTGTCAGTACCCCGCTAGCTCAGTAGTACCCCACCTGCTCAGAAGTACATATCCCCCCCGTCCTCCCCCTCTGCTCAATAGTACCCCTGTTCAATGGTGCATTACCACCCCCCCCCCGATTCTACGTATTAGTGGCACAGTCCCACATACCCAGCCACCCCTCCTTCCCCACTTTCCTCTCAGTAGTAAATTTCCCATCCCCCCGCTCAGAAGTACAACCCCCCCTCAGTAGTAGTAGTAGTAGTAGTAGTAGTAGTAGTAGTAGTAGTAGTGTGTGACCATGGTAGGAATTATACCCCCTGTTGTGCATTCAAGTGCATAGGGCCGCTCTGCAACCACCTTGGAACCATGAACAAGGTACGCGGTTATCCAGTAGTTAGGGAGTTAAAACGGGCAGTGAGGAAGGCAGTACAACGCCTCCTCACCACCTGTGTATTGCTGTCAGAAGAGTGATCTGAAAGTGTATCGAGCTTCAGACAGCAAAAGCAAGTCTAAATGAGGTCGTAGACTTCTATGGGGGCTGTGAGATGATGCAAAGCATGATGAAAGTGATATTGGGTAAGGGTATAATTTCTGAAGTAAAACAAAGCAAACTCGACAGTGTTTGCACGACTGTAATGTTGCCATTTTTAATTTGGAGGGAGGTGCTTTGATTGTCATTCAGAGTGCTTCAAAAGGGTGCCAAATGCCACATTTTGAAGCAAGTGTAAACCAGGCCTTTAAAAAGTATTCCAGTGTACATTACATATTGAGTCTACTGGAGTTGTGATGCACCCTGCCTGAAAAAGGGGCCATACTGTATGTTTGTCACAAAATGCTTGCTGTTGTTGCAATCCATTATTTATTTACAATAAAACCTTTTTATTGATGAAACCTGACCTGACAGCTCATCCATCTTTAAATCACCTACAGTTGTGCTCATAAGTTTACATACCCTGACAGAGTTTATGATTTCTTGGCCATTTTTCAGAGAATATGAATGATAACACAAACTTTTCTTTCACTCATGGTTAGTGTTTGGCTGAAGCCATTTATTATCCATCAACTGTGTTTACTATTTTTAAATCATAATGACAACAGAAACTACCCAAATGACCCTGATCAAAAGTACATACGTGTGTGTGTGTGTGTGTGTGTGTGTGTGTATATATAAAAGGTCAATGAGTTTCTGGACTCCTGACAGACCCTTGCATCTTTCATTCAGTGCTGCACGGATGTTTCTGGATTCTGAGTCATGGGGAAAGCAAAATAATTGTCAAAGGATCTGTGGAAAAGGTAGTTGGACTGTATAAAACAGGAAAGGGATATAAACAGAAATCCAAGGAATTGAGATTGCCAATCAGCAGTGTTCAAACTCTAATCAAGAAGTGGAAAATGAGGGGATCTGTTGAAACCAAACCACGGTCAGGTAGACCAACTAAAATTTCAGCCACAACTGCCAGGAAAATTGTTTGGGATGCAAAGAAAAACCCACAAATAACTTCTGGTGAAATATAGGAAGCTCTGAAAACGTGGTGTGGCTGTTTCAAGATGCACAATAAGGAGGCACTTGAAGAAAGATCGGCTGCATGGACAAGTTGTCAGAAAAAAGCCATTACTACGCAAATGGCACAAAGTATTCCACTTACAATATGCCAAACAGCACAGAGACAAGCCTCAAACCTTCTGGCACAAAGTCATTTGGAGTGATGAGACCAAAATTTTGCTTTTTGGCCACAACCATAAACACTACATTTGGAGAGGAGTCAACAAGGCCTATGATGAACGGTACACCTTTTCTACTGTGAAACATGGAGGTGGATAGCTGATTGTTTTGGGGATGTGTGAGCTACAAAGTCACAGGAAATTTCATTAAAATTGATGGCAAGATGAATGCATGGGACATACTATTACATTGCAACATGACAATAATCCAAAGCACAAGGCCAAGTCGACCTGTGATTGGCTACAGCAGAATAAAGTGAAGGTTCTGGAGTGGCCATCTCAGTCTCCTGACCTCAATATCCATTGAGCCACTCTGGTTGATCTCCAACGTGCAGTTCATGTAAGACAGCCCAAGAATTTACAGGAACTGGAGACTTTTTGCCAAGAGGAATGGGCAGCTTTACCATCTAAGTAGATAAAGAGCCTCATCCACAAATACCACAAAAGACTTCAAGCTGTCATTGATGTTAAAGGGGGCAATACACGGTATTAAGAACTGGGGTATGTAAACATTGGATCAAAGTCATTTGGGTAGTTTCTGTTGTCATTATGCTTTAAAAAGGGTAAACACAGTTGGTTGATAACACAAAAACCTCTTTCACTCATGGTTAGTGTTTGGCTGAATCCATTTGTTATCATTCATATTCTCTGAAAAATAGCCAATAAATCATAAATTCTGCAAGGGTATGTAAACTTATGAGCACAACGGTATAACCCTCTGTTTCCTTGCTTTTTATTAATCAATTATTTACTTCTACCTACTTTTTTTTTCATTGTTCCCATCTTTCTATCTGGACTACAACCCCCCCCCCCCATTTTTTGGAGAAAAAACAAGAACATATTTGCTCCTATTTTTAAAGATGACAACACTTCTTTCATGCATATGGTACAGAATGTGAGCCATGTTACCCTAAAACCGGAAGGGCTTGTGCTTTTTTGCTGCACTTCCAGAACTACAACGTACCTAAACTAATTGCTAAGCTACAGGCTAATACTAAATATCACCCATTCTGCTGAATGACCTTGTCGGAAACCAATCTCCGGTACATTATGCTTATTTGGGATTAAAGGACTCATGTGTCCTCCCCACATTACCCCAACACCAGCCTGTACCTCTGTCACAAGACAAGATGGATCTATATATTCATGTTTGTATGCCAACTTCTGATCCTAAGGGATCATTCCCAAGAGCGGTTGAGTGTTAAGGTGTCTATAATGCTCACTGGTGTGCGTCACGCACGTGCTCTGTGAGGCATTGTACAATACACCACAGTGTTTGCTTTTTTTTTTTTCCTTCTTTTTTTTTTTAAACCTTATTTATTTAACTCTATGCACAGGAGCATGTAGTATGCTCTTCTACTAATGTAACCAATTGTGTGCGTTTAGGTGACCTTCTACACAACAATCTTGTAAAGTGGTTATTTGAGCAGTTGTGACTTTCTAGGATGCTTCGGGATTTAGAATCGGCAATTGATTATGGCAAGTGTTGGTTAGATGAGGCATTGTCTGATTTTTCAACCAGCTGAACCACTTGATCATACCTGGATGCTTAATGTATCACAGCCACGTGATTCACTGCTTGGCTTTTTGTGTTAATGAGCTCGGTGTTCGAGTCGAACGTACGTTCGACTCGAACATCGGCTGTTCGATCGTTCGGCGAACAACGAACGATTTGGGCCGTTAGCGCCAAATTCGAGTGACGCGAATGGCCCACAATGCACTACGCCATCGCAGTGTCATCCAGGCGCTGTGATTGGCCAAGCATGCACTGTGACCCCGCATGCTTGGCCAATCACAGCGCCGGCAGCGAGGAGAGCAATGATTGGCCACAGGCAGGATGCCTGTGGCAAATTATTGATGAGGGGGTTTAGTACACGCCCCACACTATAAAAGGCCGCCAGTGTAGCGGCCTTGTGTAGTGTGTTCCGGAGCAGGGAAAGAGAAGCATAGGCAGGGACAGTGTCATTTTTTTTCTTTACTAATCCTGGATTCCTTGTGTTTAGGGACAGAGAAGGATAGGTAGGGAGAGTGTCAGTGTGTTATTCTGTGCTAAACCTTGTTTGTAGGGACAGAGAAGGACAGTGAGGGAAAGTGTCAGTGTACTATTCTGTGCTAAACCAATCTTGCTGAAGCATATTGCAAATCCTTGTGTTTAGGGACACAGAAGGACACTCAGTGAGGGAAAGTGTCAGTGTACTATTCTGTGCTAAACCAATCTTGCTGAAGCATATTGCAAATCCTTGTGTTTAGGGACAGAGAAGGACACTCAGTGAGGGAAAGTGTCAGTGTACTATTCTGTGCTAAACCAATCTTGCTGAAGCATATTGAAAATCCTTGTGTTTAGGGACACAGAAGGATAGGCAGGGGACAGTGTCAGTGTCATTGTTGCTAAGCCTCCTGCACAGTATACACCTGAAGCTAGCCCTTATTGCTGTTTTTCCCATCTCCCTGCAGGCCATCCATTAGAATGTCTGGAAGGCAAACAAGGAGAGGCAGACAGTCAGGAGCCAATAAAAGAGGGCAAGCAGGCTCTGTGTCTGGGGGCAACAGTGCTGGTCGTGGACGCGGTGCATTGTCATCAGCACATGGCCATGGGACACGCTTGTCCTTCTTTTCGGCAGCTGGACATGTTGAGCCACATCATGCCGAAGACTTGGTAGAGTGGATGACCAAGCCCTCCTCCTCCTCCTCCTCATCCTCTCTCACCCAGGCTCAGGGTACTGGCAAAGCAGCTGCCAAAGCGTCCTCTTCCCTGGTATCAATGTCATCATCAGTCACTCCTTCCCTAGACCCACCATGTCCTCCTCCTGAGGAGTCCCCCGAACTGTTTGAGCACAGTGTTGGGTACATGCTCCAGGAGGATGCCCAGCGTTTCGAAGGATCTGATGATGATACCCAGCTAGAGGAAGGCAGTAGCATGAGAGCAGAGAGAGGGGATGCTCAAGAAGGACACCAATCTGGCAGTCATGTTCCAGCAGCTGCAGCATACTGCCAGATTGGCTCCAGTGATGAGGAGGGAGGGGATGATGAGGTCACTGACTCCACGTGGGTGCCTAATAGGAGAGAGGAGGAGGATGAGGAGGAGGCACATCTCCAACGAGGCAGGATGCCCTTGGGTGGCCAGCGTAAGGGCAGCACACCGACGGAATCACACCGCAGAGCTCCGCCTGTGCAGGGCGCTGCCTCTGCCCGTCATTCAAAAAGTTCTTTGGTGTGGGCCTTTTTTGAGGCGAGTGCATCAGATCGCGCAGCTGCTGTTTGCAACATATGTCTCAAGCGTATATCGCGTGGCCAAAACATCAGCCGCTTGGGCACCACATGCTTGACCAGACATATGTTGACCTGCCATGCAGCTCGTTGGCAAGCCTACCTTAAAGACCCACACCAAAGAACAAAGCGGACCTCTCCTTGCACCGCATCAGCTGGGATCTCCAACCCCACTATACCTTCAGTCCTCTCTGAAACCTGCACTGAGAGGAATGAAGGTGTAGAATTAGGTGTGTCACAGCCAAGTACTTGCGGGCACTCTGCTAGCAGTACACCGACGTCCGATTCTAGCAGGCAAATTTCCCTGCCCCAGCTGCTGGACCGTCGAAAGAAGTTCACTCCCAGCCATCCACATGCCCAGCGGTTGAATGCTAGCTTGGCTAAATTGCTAGCGCTTCAACTGCTGCCTTTTCAGTTGGTAGACTCGGCCCCCTTCCGTGAGTTTGTACAATGTGCGGTTCCTCAGTGGCAGGTTCCCAAACGCCACTTTTTCTCACGGAAGGCGGTTCTACCGGCATGTGGAAGGCAATGTCTTGGCCTCGCTGGACAGGGCGGTCAGCGGTAAGGTGCATATTACCGCTGACTCATGGTCCAGCAGGCATGGACAGGGACGTTACCTTTCTTTCACGGCCCATTGGGTCACTCTTTTGGCAGCTGGGAAGGATGCAGGACAAGGTGCAGTAGTGTTGGAGGTTGTTCCACTGCCACGCCTCCAAAATGCTACTACTGGTTGTGACACACCTCTCTCCTCCACCCCCTCCTCTTCTTCTTCCTCCATGGCCTCTTCCTGTGGTTTGTCCTCGGAACCAGCGGTGCTCCGTAGGCGTTCAAGGGGCTACGCAAGTACGCAGGCAAAAAGATGCCATGCCGTGCTTGCGCTGGTGTGTTTGGGGGACAGGAGCCACACTGGGGCAGAGGTCCTGTCTGCTCTGCAGGGGCAGGCCGAGAGGTGGTTGACGCCACGCCAGCTTAAGCCAGGAATGGTGGTTTGTGACAATGGCACCAACCTCCTCTCCGCCCTCCGACAGGGACAACTGACCCATGTGCCCTGTGTGGCTCACGTCCTTAACCTGGTGGTGCAGCGGTTCTTGGGCAGGTACCCGGGCTTACAGGATGTCCTGAGGCAGGCCAGGAAAGTCTGTGTGCATTTCCGCAGATCTTATAATGCCAGTGCTCGCCTGGCTGAGCTGCAAAAGGAGTTGAACCTGCCCAAGAACCGCCTTATATGTGACATGCCCACCAGGTGGAACTCAACGTTGGCAATGCTGCAGCGGCTGCACACGCAGCAGAGGGCCATCAATGAGTACCTGTGCGACTACGGCACCAGGACAGGGTCAGGGGAGCTTGTTTTTTTTTTCACCACGCCAGTGGGGCATGATCAGGGATGCATGCACTGTCCTGGCACCATTTGAGGAGGCCACGAGGATGGTGAGCAGTGACAGTGCATGCATCAGTGACACTGTACCTCTTGTCCACCTGTTGGAGCACACGCTGCGTGGAATAATTGACAGGGCACTTGAGGCAGAACAGAGGCAGGAAGAGGAGGACTTCCTTGCCTCTCAAGGCCCCCTTTACCCAGACAGTGTTCCTTCTGTCCCACCCATCGCACAGGAAGAGAAGGAGGAGGAGGAGGAGGAGGAGGATTGTGTCAGCATGGAGGTGGAGCCTGGCACTCAGCATCATCAGCAGCAGTCTTTTAGGGATGATTTACAGTCCCAAGAAACCAGTGGACTTGTACGTGGCTGGGAGGAGGTGGCTGCGGATCATGTCATCCTTAGTGACCCAGAGGACTCCGGACTGAATGCCTCAGCTAACCTACGCTGCATGGCCTCCCTGATCCTGCAAAGTCTGCGGAAGGATCCTCGTATTCTTCGGATCAAGGAGAGGGACCATTACTGGCTGGCCACTCTCCTTGATCCACGGTACAAGGGTAAGGTTGCGGACCTTATGTTACCGTCGCAGAGGGAGCAGAGGATGAGACAACTCCGGGAGGCCTTGCAGAAAGGTCTGTGCAACGCGTTCCCAGAGACTGGGAGGTTACAAACTCCTGGTCCTGGACAATGAGTTGCTGAGGCTTCGGTCAGTCAAAGAAGGAGCGGTGGGGAAGGTGGCCATCTGACCGATGCGTTCAGACAATTCTTTTGTCCGCAGCCCCAAAGTATGATCGGTTCCAGCAACCATCGCCAGCGTCTGATATACATGGTGCAGGAATACCTAGGGGCAAGGTCAGACTTGGACACCTTCCCCACCGAAAATCCTCTGGCTTACTGGGTCTTGAGGATGGATCACTGGCCAGAGCTTGCACAGTATGCAATTGAGCTACTGGCCTGTCCTGCATCCAGCGTTCTTTCAGAACGCACATTCAGTGCTGCTGGAGGATTTGTCACGGATCACAGGGTGCGCCTGTCCACTGACTCGGTTGATCAACTGACTTTCATCAAGATGAACCAGTCTTGGATCACCACCAGCTACCACACACCTGATGCTGATATAACAGACTAATTTATTTTAAAATGTCACATCCCTTCAAGACTGATGCTGATGCTGAGTGCCTGTGCTGTTATGTTGACTGGCTATCCAACTCCTCCTCCTCAATGATCCGATTGATGATGATGATAGCTTGGAAGAACATTTTTGTTTCTGGGTGCCGCCACCAGTGCCTAAGGCCCAATTTTTCAGCCCCTGTTTAACGGGCGTGTAATTACAATTTTTGATGCAATACTTTGCAACAGGGCTCATTGCTGTGCTCCAAGTACAGTATCTGTGAGGGGTTGCAGTGTTGTGCCACCAGTGCCTAAGGCCCAATTTTTCAGCTCCTGTTCAACAGCGGCATGCAATTATAATTATTGATCTAATAATTCACAGCAGGGCCCATTGCTGCGCCCACCAAGAGTAACTGTGAGGCCTTACAGTGTTGTGGCACCAGCACCACCATCAAAGGCCCAATTTTTCCTACCACTGTTCAACAATTATATGTAATTACAATTCCTGATATAATAGTTGACAGCAGGGCGTTCCAGCACCCACCAAGAGTAACTGTGAGTGCTTACAGTGTTGTGCCAACACCAACACCTAAGGGGCCAATTTCTGCAGAGTATATACGGCAGGTCCCTACTTTCAAACATCCAACTTTCAAACGACTCCTACTTGCAAACGGAAGAAGACAACAGGAAGTGAGAGGAAATCTACCCCTAGGAAGGAAAATTCTCTCCTGTAAGAATTAATATGGGAGAAAGGTGTCTCCTCTCTACTGATGCTTTATCACCAATCCTTGTTTCAATAAAAACACCACATTTCAAAAACAGTTGTCATTGGGACGGAAAGTGAGGTAAAATGTTCTGAACAGAGGCACAGACAGCAAAACAAATGTTACAGGGGTGATAACCCTTCCCTATGTTTTCCAAAAAGCTTAAAAATATATTTTTTGGCTGGAGCTACACTTAAACAATGTACCAGTACAAAATTACAAACAGATTTTACATAAGAACAAACCTACAGTCCCTGTCTTGTATGCACTGCCTGTATACGGCTGTTCAGAGTATATAGGGCCTTTTTTATTTTGTGTGCGGGGTTCCCCTTAATATCCATACAAGACCCAAAGGGGCTGGTAATGGGCTGGGGTAGGCGGGGGGGGCTGTGATGGGCTAGCTATGCCATTTTTCTTAAAGATTTTCATCCATATTACCGGGACCAGACATTACATTAAAGCCGCAAGCAGTTTTAAATGGCTTTTTTTTTCCTTTAGAAATGTCATTTTGTGCAGGGACAGTTCTAAACACGGGAAACACGTGGCACTTCACAGGCATACTTTAGACACCCCCCAGGTACGATATTTAAAGGAATATTTGATTATTTTTTTTTCACTTTATGCATCATTAAAATGACTGCTCCCGAAAAACGGCCGTTTTTAAAACTTCTTTTTGCATTGATACATGTCCCCTGGTGCAAAACCCGGGTTCCCAAACCCTTTTTAGGACAATAACATGCATAATAGTCGTTATAATTAGCACTTTAGAATTCGAACGTTCGCATCCATTGTATTTAATAGGGTTCTAATGTTCGTGCGAACTTTCGGTCCGTTCGCGGGTTCTGGTGCGAACCGAACCCGGGGGTGTTCGGCTCATCCCTATTAACAAGTAGAGGCACCTAATAAAGTGCCCAATAAGTTTAGTGTGGAATGACCAAATCGTTCACTGGCATGCTTTCTTCACATGGCCATTTATTCTTCCTGACCAACGCTGTATCACCTGTTACTTCCCCAAGAGCCAAAATAATGCCTCCTAATAAATCAGCATGTAAATAACTTGGCAAGCACTCTAGAGTCCATAATAGTTTTTCTGTGTTAAAACAAATTATAAAATGTGTTGCATCTTAATCCCATCAGGTTTCTTCCTTCCATTCATTTAGAAGTATAGAGATCTGAAAGCATTAATTGTTTACAGAAACTCGCTGAAATTCACAGCAGTGGCATTATCCTGTGATTAGTCAGTATTTATTTTAATAATTTAATTTTTAAAAATGGCATGAACAATTTCAGTTCTATGCACAGAATGTGTGCTTAACAGCATTACCCTCCTAGATCTAGTTTATAATTTTAGGTTTATAAGCTTTGAGCTGAATGACACTGAAGCCAATTCTGGTCTGAGCCTATTCTTATTGAATGCTGAGTAGCACCAACTGGAGTAAGACTGGGCAGCTGCTTTGAAGTTTCTACCAAGAGGAAATGTAATCTTTCAACTGCCGCTTGAAATGTGCAATATTTTATTTCCTAAGAAAAGTATATTCTCAGACAATAGACTTGGACTACTTGCTCCCTTTTTAAGCAAGAGTTGTCTGCATTACCCATTTACACAGATTGTATACATTTTGGTTTAATTTATCCAAAGATCTGCTAGATTTTAATTTGTTACGGTGGATTAATTTACACCATAGATCATTGATCTGTGAGCTGGTAGTTTGCAGCAACCAGTTTATTTTTTACAAAGTTGTCTATTTAGTTTTAGAAAAATACTCTACAAACCCGAGCCTTGGGCATTCCCTGCTTTGAATAACATACCAGATTTATTTATTTGACATGAAAAAAAAAAATTAAAGTGGATGTAAACCCTCACATATACCTAGTGAAGTGAACAACCTCATATGATACACAGGGATGAAACAAATCTCCCTACATAAGTTTTATATTGTATATCTGCTGTCTTCATCTTTATATACTGTTTAGAAAGTGCACATCATGTTAGCATTTTCTCTTCCTGATTCACCTGTGGATGTGGATTCTTGCCATACACTATGAGACAGCTGAGGAAAGGCGCATACACACCCCCTCCACATAAGCAGAGACTTGCAGAGCTGTGCTTTGAATAGACCAGCTTTCTACTAATCTATTCATAGCACCCACCCTGACACAAAATTCTGCCTGGTTTTATCATAGTTGGCAGAACTTGTCAGAAGTTATCAGGCTGATAACAGAAGAATGGAGCAGGAGAAAGCCACGAGACTTAGGGCTTTGGCGAGCGATAATAAAACACTGCAGATATGTGCCCAGCTCAAATTTCATGAGTCTGGTTTACATCCACTTTAATCCTATCACATTGCTAGATATATACTAGTCTTGTTAATAAGTTTTTATAAAAGCTAGAGGATAAGTCGCAAGATGCAAACTGCACAATTTGCTCAAGTAGTTTTACTGTGATATGCAAACTGCCCATATGGATTTATTGAAAGAGAGAATTGGTGGGGCACAACATATAGTAACCTACAACAGATGGCTGGATTTCACCTTTGAATAAGAATAATGAAACTATTAATTTCTAAGAGTTATTGTACTTGGCATGTTGCTCTTTGGTTTATTAAAGAGTCTGTAAGACTTTTATAAGGAAATGCTGTACTCGATATTGTGGTGTGTGTGTGTGTGTGTAATCTTACGCTGTGTGATATCCTTACAAGATGAGCACACTTATTCCTTATGTTTCAAATGAGTCAGTGTTCTATTTTTATGCAGTAATTTGTGACTTGATGTAAACATACTGCATTGCAGTTCAGAACAATATGTATGATTTAATGACTTTTTGTTACCCACAATCCTTCCTGTATGTTTAAGTCCTTCTCTTGCCATAGGTATTGCCACGCTGATCAGGATGACATTGATAACCTTAAAAAAAGATGGATAGGGCATAAACTGGATAAGTAAGTAAACACACAATTATTTAATATCTCCTTTTAGTTATGTATTTGATACAAAGTTATAGTTACCTGATATAGCATTAACTTAAGCAAACCATTACCCAGAATATGTTCTTTTCAATGAAATGTTGGACAGAAGAACTATTGGCATTGCCCCAGAGCAACCAATGAGATTAAAACTTTTAGTTATCCAAATATTTACTTCCAGCGTTGGTCTGAATCTGGTTGTTGTGGGGCAACTCTTAGTAGTTCTTCCTTTTTTTGTTTTATTTTTTTTGAACAAAGCTTATTCTTTTTGTTTAAATGTATGTCTATGTAAGGTTATGATTATGGAGTTTGGGCGTGCTTCAAATTCATTTCTATTTTGAAATTCTAATCTGAGCTTTTTTTCACTTCAATTACTTGTGGGGCAGGGAGAGACCCAGTCCACAGTAAATTGGAGTGGAAAAAAAAGTGTGATTTTAGATGTTTTTGGATAGAGAAATTCAGAAGGCACACAAGCTCATCTCTAGATATGATGGTAACATGCTGATAACATTTAATGAAATGGTAGTTATGTCATTGATTTGCCTAGAAAGTGTAGCTTAGTGGCTTGTTAAAGCAGAATTATCACACGATCCAATTGTTGCCAGGGGATTGTACGGTATGTTGACAGACTGTTGTCCTAAAATCTGACCGTTGGTACGCTCCTTCTGACAATTGTTGTCCAACTTTCAGCCAACAAATGTTGGATGGCAGGCTAGTAAATTTTCGGCGGACAATGGTATGTTGTCTGATTTTCGTATCGTCAGTACACAAGTTCGTCACACAAGTCGAAGGTACATACAGGCATGCTCAGAATCGATGCTCATCAAACGCGAAATTGGCAGAAGGCGCCCAAAGGGTGGCGCTCAAGAGCTGAATGAAATTCCTTGTAGTCCATAACTACGTTCGTGTTTGTTGGCCGACAATTGTGTACCATTAGTATGCAAGACAAGATCCTGGCACACGCCCTTTTGGACAAAAATCAGATGCTCGATTGGCAAACAATCGGATCGTGTGTACGAAGCTTTAGTCCATTGCCAAGCTTCACCCAACCACTGTTTCAACCATAATTTCAACCATAATTTCTCTCCACTTTATTTAACAATGATGTCTTGTTCTTAGCAGTAGATTGGCCACTGAAATAAACAGATTTTTGCCAAGCATGTGATAACATTGCTCAGCTTAAGGACAAACTATTAAATGCTTTGGGTGACCTAAAATTATTTTTTAATATCAGTTGTAAGGGGGACAGGCTCGACTAGTAGTGGCAGCAGTAAACCAGGCTACAGACAAGGACACCCAATAACTGTCTAAGGAGGTTTGTCCTGAACTTTTATTCATCAAGAGGGTAAACCAGCACAGATCAATGCATCACCGCTTTGAACAACAGGTTCATAACTGGAAAAAAGGGAGGAGGAGATAAATCAAGGGCTACTCCAGAACGGGACCCTGATCACCAGTGGTGGTAGGACTATCTCGGTACACAGACAAACACTTGGTTATAAAAATTAACAATTTATTATAAAAAAAAGAAAATGCAAAAGGTACAACAATAAAGGTCACAACAATGACATGACATAAGAGATTAAAACCATTTACAAACTCCACAGATAGGTAGAGGCAAGAATTGATGTGGATAGTGACGTATTCCTCAACATGTTTCGTGACCACTGTCACTTCCTCAGGAGGCGTCTATCTATGACATGTGGAAAAATATATAATCTCGTAATTATACTGTCAAAATTTACTACATTGTAGCAAGGCTACTAGTAATGTGGTTATTTAGGAGTATTTAAAATGACAAAACCGTGACTCACCAAGGTTGGCCCATAGGGCAATATGCAGCAATTTTTGAGACACCCAGCAGGGTGTTCCCCCAGGAGCAGACACGGGAGGATGTTGGATGGTACTAAAAAAAGTGTATATAACCTAGGGTAAGCCGCAGTTGGTAGGTATATGGGTATAAAGAAACGTGTAATGGGTAAGGAAGAGTGATAAAGAAGAAGAGAGAAAAGAAGAGGGAATTGCACAAGTGGAGGGGGAAAGGGAGAAAGAAAAAAAATGAAGTGAGAAGGGGGGGGGGAGAGAGAAAAGAAGGAGAGGGGAAATATGGCAACCAGGATCGGGCATGAGGTAATTCAATATATAGTACAAAAGTTGCGCTACTGTGTGTGCAAAAGGATAGCTGCCAGCATCAACAATAAGACGTATTGTGAACAAAACTTAAAAATAAATAAATGCAGCGCTATGACGTGGAAAACAGCCTAAAGGTGTATCAAATGAAAAAACTCCACGTGTGTGTGTGTGTGTGTGAGGATAGTGAGATACAACCTATGAGGTAGTGACAACGGTACAGGGCGCATAAACACTGATCCACAACATAATCTTATAGCAAGTGAATACGTGTAATATAGACCTCAACCGATGAATCCCAGTGTATATGAAACACAAAACATATAAGATGGGTATGTAAAGTCCACAGGATAGTAATGTGCATCCAAACAAAGGAACCAGTAAAGAAGGAGAACGTGCATATAAGGATGTATAAATATGCAATGTCACAGTTCATCCACTGTATGGCAACTTTAACATTTCTATGGATATGGAAATTTAAACAGCAACCATAGCACCCAGGGACGTGATTCCAACACCAGGGGAGTGGGGAGAAATGGATACTCTTACCCCCTATAGTAGATATACAGGCACCGAAAATGATCCACTCAGGCTTCCTTGTAGATAGGAACTCTTATGCAGAGCGACTTCTTATTTAAGCGTCAGACCGGGTGTTCATGGAAGGTATCAGCCTCTTCAGCATTGGTAACACTGAGCTCGCTCTGGGGTGACTCCTGTACCCTGTGTATTATTATTCCGGGCTCTACAACTTCTCTGGACTAGTAGTAGTAAGATAATACAGCCGGGCACCACTATCAGCATCTTCTTCTATGGTCAGCCCTGAGGTAAGGAGGGAGTCAGGGAGCGGAGCCCATAGCATGGCCACACAGAGCTCCATCTTCCAGGAGAACACAACTAAGAAGGACGGTTCAGGAGCTTCTAGCCGAGCTTGTCCCTCACACTTTCCATGTCCCTGTGCACTTCCCTCTTTGAGATAATTCAAGGCAGAGTGATAACCAGGATTATCCACAAGCACAGCGCTTATTGGCCCAACGAGCGCTGTGCTTGTGGATAATCCTGGTTATCACTCAGCCTTGAATTATCTCATGCCCGATCCCGGTTGCCATATTTGTACAGACCGCAGCAGTGGGTGGGTAATCTTACCTATTTATGTTGTTGTTGATCCCTCTCTCCCTTGGGGTTTTCATCCAAGCACCTTCACATGCCTTCCATGCTTATCACAATCCTGGTGTCCATGGTTAATAGGAATATCCACCCCCTCCCTTCCCTTTTTTTCATATCTCTTTTTTTTTTTTCCTCCCTTTTCTTACACATCTTACCCTCTTTACCCCCTTCACCCCCCCTCTTTTTTTCATCCCCTCCTTCTTCCGTTCTGTTTTTCCATCTCCTTTTCCTTTTTCATTCCTTTTCTACCTCCCCTTTGTTTTGTTTTCTCCATAGGCAGTACAAATACTGGAGCCCTCACCATGTGTAGGCCAGACCTAGTTTACACATATAAACCATCCACATTCCTGCCAGCCAGTGCCTTACACAATCTTCTCTGTCACCGGTTAATACAGATGAAATTGTCTCATCCAGTTGACATAAACAAATTTTCAGTTGCATACCTGTTCATAATGCATAATCTCAAGTTAAATTTAACATGTTGATGTTCAGAATGTTCACAGGTGAATGCCTAGGACAGCAGGATAAAGGAACCACACCTCCAAAATGTACAACCTGTAATATTTGACTTAATTTCTCTCAGCCTATAGATATGTCAAGCTGAATTTTGGAAATAAACTATAGGCAAAAGTCCTATAATTTAATTTATTATTACCAAAATATATACCTGATACAATGAACAGAGCTTTTACGAAAGAGCATCACCACCAAGAGTCCTAAGTACAGCCTTGTTGCCTAAGAATTGGTTGAGCAGGCATTTTGTTAAAAAGCCAAATAGTCAGTCCCCTAAGCACTAGAATAAGACTTGTTCCTCTTATTTGGACTTTTACTAATTCCTTACTGGGATAGAAAGCAGAAATAGACCGCGATATCCTAAGAGGTGAAGAATCTGCTCTGTAAAATCGATTGTCTGGCCATTATCTTGAGATATCCACTAATAGATAATTACATTATCAATGTAATTGATGATAATTAGTAATGAATAATAACTTTCCTTACCAAAAAAGAGCCACCAATAAAAAATGGTCCATGGAATCAGTACTGGCCTTTGACCAGTACTGTCTTGGTTAGCAAACATTTTTCACCAATTCTGTATTCTCGTGGTCTAGTCCGTCATGCATCTTTCTGTAAGTAATCACTTTTGCCCTGGGATCAAATTTAGTCCTTTTCTTTTTTTTTTTTTTTTTCCAAGAAATTTTTATTTTATTGAAAAGATATAAAGAATCAGTTACAGTTCTCTTAATACAGTATTATAACAGGGTAGCTTGTATATAATCACATTAAACCGTCACAGAAAGCAGTGTCTAATACCACTATATATCAGGTATGGGGGAGAAATGGCTCCCTATATGTGGGAGCAAAGGGGCCAAGGTGATGCAGAATATTTTAAGTTCGGATAGAGGGTCGGGATGAATTCGGTGAGTCCTTTTCTAACTGTGCAACTGCTAGCAAGCTTTGCTCTTGTGCACTCTTTAAGCTTTAACACAAATGTATGACAAATGATAATTTTTTTACTGGTGATTGGACCCCAGTTAGTTGGCCATTATCTGCATTGATTGAACAGAAAAACCATCTCCAGATTGTGCAAATGCAAAATATTCGACAGGTTTTCAGGGCTTTGTTCTCACCTTGGGTTGATTTTATTTTTATTGCCCTGCCCTGTTTACCTTCTAAACCTGAAAATAATGAATCTATACCCACACACTTCTGCATCACATTCTTCCCCCATGTTTACCAACTAAGCCAAGCTCCCCGGAAAAGACTTTTGCAGCTTAGTGGTGTCTCGCCAAAATCCATGGTTAAGGTATAGCTGCAAGTTGTATGGTCATGCATGAATATGCAAAATCTTACGTTAAGTTTGAACACTCTTATTCCCACCATCAGCATTGCAAACTGAGGAGATAAATAAGATATTGAAATAACTCCAGTACTATCGTGCCTGTAGCCCATTAAGATAGTTATGTTCATTTGATTTCTTTGCTTCCTATGTACATTTGCCTCATTTGAGCCTTCAGCTAATTTTTAATGGCTTAATCTCACAGGATCATTTTTCAAAATATTTGTTTTTTTTTTATGGACCCCTTATCTTTCACACATTTTTGTATGTTCCAGCTGCTACCATAATTTTGATATGTGTAAAGAGATTCTGCACATGTTATTTTAGTAGTTTTCTTTTTAAAGTATCAAACTTTGGCTTTTTATAAAAGTTCCAAACCATCATTTAAAAAATGTTTGTTTAAATCTCTGATATTTCATTTGTACTTTTTCACCTGATCTTCTCCTGGGGTTTTCAGTTTGAACCTACCCTTGTAATAGGGCTGCATCCTAATACTTTTTACGTTTCCTGGAGTTCGACTTTAGCGAAATTGATTTCTTTGATTACAAAAAATAAACAATTTTTTCTATTTTACCATCTATACAAAAATGATGAAGTACAGCTCTAGCATCAATTAACTGTGAACATGTAGAGAAACACTCACGCACATATAATTATTCTCCTTTCCAGCTATAATTTTTAAGGCATTGCTCGTGGCTTAAATATTTATCATTGGAAACTTGACACTTGAGGTACCCTTATTTTGTTGTAGTAATGTACAATACAAATTTATTTCTGTATGTAACAATTTTCACTTCTAATATTGCTACCAGTGCTGTAATTTTGCTCCCTCAGTCCTCACAAACCACTCTCAAATAATAAAACAATATACACCCTCTAAATAGTAAAAATAAGTGAACTCTTAAATGGTATACTGTAAGTGCAGCAGCTGTGACAAACAAAGGGTTAAAATTAAACAAAACATATAAAAACGGCACTCACACCAAAATGTGTTAAAAATCCATATACAATCTATATAAAGTGTAACATTCAAATTTATATATAGTGCTCCACTTCACTACGTGTCAAAATAGAATGCACTCACCAGAGGTAATTGACGGTTTGTAAAACTGCACCGTTTTTTAATGTGATGCACACCTCCAGGAGTACAGACAGTACCACTCCGCTGCAGGAACCAAAAGCTTAGTCAGATAAGTAGCCTCTACTTATGTTTGCAATCCTCCAAGGATCACCCAGTGTTTGGCAAAAGAGAACATTAAAAAGGAGAAGGGAAGCCTCCCATAGTCAAGTACTGTTTATTAAGGACTTAAAGGGGTTGTAAAGGTTCGTCTTTTATTTTTTAAATAGGTTCCTTTAAGCTAGTGCATTGTTGGTTCACTTAGCTTTTCCTTCGATTTCCCTTAAATACTTTTTTTTCTTTGTTTTCTTTTGTCTGAATTTCTCACTTCCTGTTCCTCCTCAGTAAGCTGTTCTGGCTGACTTACCCCCGCTCGGATGATGGGGGCAAGCTTACTGAGGAGAAACAGGAAGTGAAATTCAGACAAAGAAAAAAATCATTTAGAAGGGAAATCGAAGGAAAAAGGTAAGTGAACCAACAATGCACTAGCTTAAAGGAACCTATTTAGAAAATAAAAAACGAACCTTTACAACCCCTTTAAAATAAGTTACAATCACCCTTACAATGTACTGTATAGGCATAGATGTATAGGCATTCATACAAAAATACCAGGAAGCACCACTGGCAATCCAGCATGTGTTCCACCAAGCCGGAAATTGCGTAACCGGAAGTCCTGACCAACCAATTTTGTCATACAAGTTGCCAGGGGATGAAGTGGAACACTTTTTTATTATCAATATGTCAAGCATGTGGGAGAATATGGAGCACTAGATATAAATTGGATGTTACCTATAGTCTTTATATGGACATTTAACACATTTTGGTGTGAGCGCTGCTTTTGTTTTGAACTATAAAAAGGGTTTGCGTTTTTTCATCTGTGAAAAGTACTGGAGAACTTTTCCATTTTTCTTTAAATTAACTTTAATGGATCTCAGATCTGCCAAGCTTTGGTTGGTCTGTTAAATGAACTATTTAAAGTATTTTGTTATAGCTATTTAATAACTGCAAAATATTCTTGTTGATCCTTTCAGAAAACCAGTAAGCTCATAACTTCCTGTACACTCTGCAGTTGTATCTGCTGTGCCCACTACGCTTATGTGATTTACAAAACTTCCGGTCTGTGAAACGCAGCTAGTAGGGGGAGATATTTTGTAGTCGTAATATACTTCTTGTCCTCGGGGTAACACTGCTACTTCATAGTTATAGTACAGTGAATGAGTGTAGTCACCCTAGGGTAGGAAGTCTGTGACTGACAGGCACATCGAGTGAATTTTTTTTATAAAGCATGAAAATGAAAACTAAAGCAGCCATTACATCGAAGGAATGATATTACTTTTTTTTGTTCTTGGGTTTAAATACACTTTAAGTTGAAATTCTGTTCCTTTCACTGATGCTAGACACTATCACTAACATTACTGATCCTGACAATGAGAGTGCTTCATAAAAAGTAAAAAGTGATGTTGCAGTTTATTTTTGTTCTTTACTACTCATTTACAGTTTAAATAAGAAAAATAAGACAAACTACAATTTTCAAGATAGCAATACTTTGACTATCTTCTTTCTTTCTTTTTCTTTCTTTTTCTTTCTTTTTCTTTCTTGTTCTTTCTTTTTCTTTCTTTTTCTTTCTTTTTCTTTCTTTCCCGTTTAACCTCCCCCCCCCCCCCCACCCCATCCCCACACTTAAAATACATTTTGAAAAACTTTCAGGATATATGTTAAACAGTGCAATAAAATAAAGGATCGCTGAATGCTAGAAATTATTATTATTATTATTATTATTATTATAAATTATTTTGAAAGTTAGTATTCCTCACAGCAGTACCAGATCTGAAACTAAATGGGCTGTCTAAAATTATATTGAAATGTTCGAAAAATATGCATTTTGTTTTGTGCGTCATCATGGGGTACTGTTGGAAAGGAATGAATCAGTATTTTGGAAATTAGCTGAAATAGACGTTATGTGTTTTATATTTAATGCAGCTGGAATATAACCATGAGTCTCGTGTTAAAATATTTTTGTTTCCTTTTGTAGATCACCATTTGCTGCTGTTACAGATTATTCAGTTACAAGGAACAATGTTATCCAACTGTGCTTGGAATTGACCACAATTGTCCAACAGGTTTGTATATGACAAATGATTAACATTGTTTTTGATTAGTGATATTTTATTTGACCACCATTTAAAACGTATCTATGGTCAAAATATATTTATTTCCACATTGTATCTCAATGATTTATAGCCTACTTCTATTAATTTGAACAATCTTGAAGTTTGCAAAGTTATTTTGTGAAGAAACAAACACATTTGCTTCCCTGATTTATATAGGCACTGCTGTGTCACACATTTCACAGAGCCTGCCTTTGAAACTCTTCCTCCTCTAGCACTTCTGTAGTTTGCGAGAGGCAGAGTCAGTACAGGAATCACCGTTTTCAGACAGCAAGGCACCATACGATATATATATCGTCTATAGAAAGTGTATACTGTCACCATAGATTTTGTCAGCAAAGGTTCTATCCGCTGGTGATATTTATTATTTGGCTTGCAGTACTGTGGTCCACCAGCAGGTGTCTCCTGGCAGTGTGGAACTGTCAAGAGAATTGCTCCCTGCTGGTATTTATATTATCCTTTGGACTCAGTACTGGTCTCCACCAGCGGATGGATCCTGGCAGTGTGGAGCGAACTGCTCTTCCTGCTCTCAGGTGTGACTTGAAGACAAATACAAGCCTCCTATTTATACCCGGCAAGTACAAACACACCTTGCCCTGGTATCTCTCTCCTTGAGCCCTGACCTCGCTGCTTGTATTCTGACCTTGATCCTGTACCTGACCTGATCTGATCTGAGCCCCATCCTGAGCCTATCCTGGACCTGCCCCCCTGATTACCTTGCATACCCGATTTCCTTGGATCCCTGCCCTGCAGCCTATCCATATGTTCTCTCCCTGTCTTGTTTGTTCCCTATCCTCATCTGCTGACTCCCCGTGTTATGACCTTGGCCTGGCTATGTTTATGCTTCTGGAACACCCCTTTGTCAATCTCCTGATCTGCTGTGTATGACCCTGACCTGGCTTACGTTCAAGATTCTGGTACTGTCCTTTGCTCTATATACTATTTGTTGTTTGTGGGTTATTTGGTTGGTTTTGCACTGTTTGTATTTATTTATATATCACCTATCTTAATAATCATCGTTATAATTCACTTTACATGCGTTTTTGGTTCTCTGTGTGCAGTCCACACAGTCTGGTCAACTAATTCCCTGACAGATTTCCTTTAAATACAGTATCTCAGAAAAGTAAGTATATCCCTCACATTTTTGTAAATATTTTATTATAGGTTTTCATGTGACAACGCTGAAGAAATGACACTTTGCTACAATGTAAAGTAGTGAGTGTACAGCTTGTATTACAATGTAAATTTGCTGTCCCCTCAAAATAACCCAACCCACAGCCGTTAATGTCCAAACCGCTAGCAAAAAAAGTGAGTACACCACTAAGTGAAAATGTCCAAATTGGGCCCAATTAGACACTTTTCCCCCCTGTTGTCATGTGGCTCGTTAGTTTTACAATGTCTCAGGTGTGAATAGGGAGCAGGTGTGTGAAATTTGGTGTCATTGCTCTCACTATCTCATACTGGTCACTGGAAGTTCAACATGGTACCTCATGGCAAAGAACTCTGAGGATCTGAATTTCTTTTTTTTTTTGCTCTACATAAAGATGGCCTAGGCTATAAGAAGATTGCAAAGACCCTGAAACTGAGCTGCAGCACAGTGGCCAAGACCATACAGCGATTTAACATGACGGGTTCTACTCAGAACAGGCCTTGCCATGGTCTACCAAAGAAGTTGAGTGCACGTGCTCAGCGTCATATCCAGTAGTTGTCCTTGGGAAATAGACATATGAGTGCTGACAGCATTGCTGCAGAGGTTTAAGAGGTGGGGGGGGGGTGCCTGTAAGTGCTCAGATCATACGCCGCACACTGCATCAAATTGGTCTGCATGGATGTCGTCCCAGAAGAAAGTCTCTTCCAAAGATGATGCACAAGAAAGCCCACTGAAGACAAGCAGACCAAGGACATGAATTACTGGAGCCATGTACTGTGGTCTGATGAGACCAAGATAAACGTATTTGGTTCAGATGGTGTCAAGTGTGTGTGTGTGTGTGTGTGTGTGTGTGTGTGGCGGCAACCAGGTGAAGCATTCAAAGACAAGTGTGTCTTGCCTACAGTGAAGCATGGTGGTGGGAGTGTCATGGTCTGGGGCTACATAAGTGCTGCCGGCACTGGGGAGCTACAGTTCATTGAGGGGACCGTGAATGCCGACATGTACTCTGATATACTAAGGCAGAGCATGATCCCCTCCCTTCAGAGACTGGGCCGCAGGACAGTATTCCAACATAACGACCCCAAACACACCTTAAAGACGACCACTGCTTCACTAAAGAAGCTGAGGGTAAAGGTGATGGACTGGCCAAGCATGTTTCCAGACCTAAACCCTATTGAGCATCTGTGGGGCATCCTCAAACGGAAGGTGGAGGAGCGCAAAGTCTCTAACATCCATCAGCTCCGTGATGTTGTCGTGGAGGAGTGGAAGAGGACTCCAGTGGCAACCTGTGAAGCTCTGGATAACTCCATGCCCAAGAGGGTTAAGCCAGTGCAAAATAATGGTGGCCACACAAAATATTGCCACTTTCGGCCCAATTTGGACATTTTCACTTGGGGGTGTACTCACTTTTGTTTTTGACAGCGGTTTAGACATTAATGGCTGTGTGTTATTTTGAGGGGACAGCAAATTTACACTGTTATACTAGCTGTACACTCACTACTTTACATTGAAGGAAAGTGTAATTTCTTCAGTGTTGTCACGTGAAAAGATATAATAAAATATTTACAAAAGTGTGAGGGGTGTACTCACTTTTGTGAGATATTGCATACCACATTTAAGGATGGCCATACTGTAAACATGACCAACAAAATAACTGGATAGGGACAGATCTTTTTCACATACATCAAAGGGAAGTAGTTGTGCTAAACTGTCCATAAACTTTAAAGCTGGGTTCACACCTATGCAAATTTAGATGTGGGTTTCCCCGCATATCTCCGGGGCGGCTGTGGAAGCACTGCACAAAAATGATGTGCGTCTTTGCCTCCGTTTACGGGCTGAATTCAGGCGAAGATTCTGCCCCGATTCATCCCTAAAACAGAGAATGAAGGGCGGGGCATGGAATGTCCCCGCCCCCGCCACCTATGGGATCGTGTCATACCTGGAAATTAAATTAAAGTTATATAAAAAAAAAAATAATAATAATAACTTACCTATGATTGGTCATCTATGTTGACAGTTGCCCCGAACAACGGTCCTCTAGCACCCTATATAAGGAAAGAGGATGCGTCATCAGTGGGCAGAAGACGGAGACGATTTAAGAGGAGCACATCCCGCCCTCCCTCCCTGTCGTGGCCTGTTTTATGAGGTTTAACCCCTTTTTGTAAGGGGATGTTATGTTTCATGTTTAAGTTTAGCTTGAGCTTAAATGGCTAAGCTAATTTATATATATATTTATTTATATATGGTTATATGTTTGAAAGAAGTTTATAATATCCTTAAGTGGAATAATTATTTTGATTTAAATAAATATCAATTTTGGTATATTCAATTTAATATTTATACCTATAAATAAAGGCCACGGCCATTTCAACCACAGATATTTACTGATGTATTATTTACTTTTTTATCTTATGAAATATTAAGAAGTTATGACTACGGTCCCACAGTGTTGCTGTGCAATCCTTAGCTGGTTTAGGTGTGAACTGAGCCTCAATGAGAGTGAGGTTCTGCGTGAAGCCAAGCTGATATGATTAGACAGAATGACTGTTAGTGAACATGCTTCCATAGATGCTATGCATAAGGAATCAGCATTTAGCTTCTCTGACTGCCTCTAATACAGTGTACTGGCTTGTGCTATCCAAAAATGTCAACTTTCACAGATGTATATGCCTTCCGGACACTATAAAACAAGTTTTTTGTTTTAACAGAATTCGGATTCTAATAAGATAATACTCTATTGCTATTTTAGATCTAGCTGTTGCTCAGTTTGATTTTCTTAAATCGATTTCAATTTGATCATTTTATTGGGTTTTCTTTTAAAGAAATCTTGAACTGAGAAAAGTCTGTTGGCTGGCTGCTGTTAAATTCGCCTTTTTTTTTTTTTTTTAAATGCTAGCTTCCTGGCTGTTATACTGACCCAAAGTCTTTAAAAGTTTACCTTACAAACTCTACATTTCTTGAATACCCCTCTGAACCCTCCTGCTTATGGTGACCCTGATGCCCTGTGCTGCTAGTGTTGCGGTCCGTACACCCTACACCTCAATACACAGCCCAGACTGGGTATCCATCATCATGCTTACAATGGTAGTTGCTCATTGGTCAGGATAGCCATGTGACCAGGTTGACCAGCGAGATGCACATCTGAGGCTTCTTGTAGTAAGGTGTCCCGGAAGAAAGAAGCATTCCTCGATGGTCAGCATAGTCGCTCTGAGCAATGAGTGCTTGCGATTGTAGGCATTATTATGGATACCTACTCCAGGACTGTGTTTGTTTTACAGTGTAAAAAAAACTAATTCAAGTTTTAGCTTTAGATATACTTGCATTGTAGCACGTCTGTGACAGTTAATATCTATACAAACATGTTCAAAGAAAACTGAAACCAATACCAAGTGTGAACATGTATTTGTGTAGCTATGTGCTGGTAACTGAATACAGTGACTTTATCATTTAGACCAATGCAAATCACATATTGATCTTAGAGGCTGACATTTGCTGGAAAATCACTTCAAGAATGTTAACAAGAGCTGCATCCTTCAAACCACTCCCGCCCCAGGACTGCATTGTGCCAGCTGCTGGTTAAAGGCAGACAGTCACATTCACTATTCTATATTAACAGGATTTGTGGTGCCCTCCATTCTTAGCATTGTTTCAAAGGGCATATTTTACATCTGCATTTAAAATGAAGAATAATCAGTTTGATCCTAACAGACGTTTGCTGTAAAATATGGCAGAAATGCTGTAGCTATTTGCTTTCTTTGGCCCTGTGCGTGAAGGTCAAGATAAATAAAAGAAAGTCATACTGTGATTTAATTTTCTTTTTGCCCATTCCTTTCATATCAAAATCTTGTCATGCCTTTGCTATAATAAAGAGAAGCTAGGAATGGCAGCATTACAGGGCTATGAAGTTTTCATGATTCTTGTTTAAATTCTGGTAGTGTAGGTTTCTTTTATGCAAATTTGTAATTTAAATACTTCTTTAGTGAAGCAACTTTCTGTATAGTAACAAGTTCTTGGGTCAATTAACATGCTGCAAATTCACAGTTGGAATGTAGAAGATAATCTAATGTGTAGATGTATATTTTTCCTCCATATACATGGTATTAAAAAGTTGATCAAATATTTTTTTTTTCTACCAAAAGAGGAGAAATGTCCCCAAAAAGGTCACTCTAAAGGCCCATACACACGATCAGACTTTCCGACAACAACGGTCCGACGGACGCGTTTTATCGGACAATCCGACCGTCTGTATGCTCCTTCGGACAATTGTTGTCGGAATTTCCATGAACAAATGTTCGCTGTGCATGCTCTCAAACATTCCGACAACAAATGTGTTCTGTTGGATCATCCGATCGCGCATCCAAATCCAAAGTACAAACACACATGCTCGGAACCAATGCTAAACATCAGACAACAATAGCAGAAGTTGCCCAAAGGGTGGCGGTAAAGAGCTGAAAAACCACATGGTTTGGTGAATGTTGGCTGAAAATGTTTTGCCGTGTGTATGCAGAACAAGTTTACGGCCAACGCCCTTCGGACCAAAATCCACGGAAAAGTCAGATGGAAGTCCGATCGTGTGTATGAGGCTTTAGAGCATTAAAACCTGATACAATATATTTTTTTGCTTTATATAATAAAAAATGTAGGGCTTGTGTTGTGAATTTTGTTGTCAAATGCTGGCTTTTGCATTCATTCCCAGGGCTTCTTAAACGCATGGGTTTGTATGCAAAATGCAGCAAAGGCTACAGTACCTAGCATTGAGTTGGTCTGCAATGCACATGCATGTCAATAGGACTTGCTGTGTATAAGCGAATAATGAAGCAGGTTAAACACAGCTTTCATTCATAATGCAGAATTGAGTGAATATCTATCTGCTCAAACCAATAAAGTGAGTACCTCAGATCAAGTATACGATGCCAAAATTTCTAAGAAAAAGTCCCCTTCAATGAAAATTGGACATCAGTAGATCCAGCGGTATACACAGCTGAAGATATTTGGAGATCTCCACTTTTTTGCTACAGCTAAGAAATAAAAATAAAAATAAATAAATGCATTTTTTAATTTAATTTCCAAAAGTAGCAGACTCTTGATATACACTTTCTAGAATTTGCTGCACAGTGGCCCCCAAACTAGGAGAAAGAGGGCAGCATTGTAAACATGCTACTGCTTCTTTGCTGTCCAGTGTCCAGTCACAGGTTGGGTTGGGACATTAGAGTGTTGCTCAGATGCAATTGTCTGCAGAGAGGTCTCAGTGTAGTGCAGAACCTGGCTGTGCATTTGGGAGGAATGTCTGAATCACAAGATTTGTTGATCAGATAAAAAAAATTTAGCAGAGGAAACTGTTCCCACATATGCATTTGAACTGTGTGTTTAGCTTGTGGCCTTGAATTCAGCTTACTCTGCCATACAGACATTAAATGCACTCCAAGCTCTGCAGTAATAATATGGAAATAATTTGACGTTTTTCTCATCTATCATGGAACACAGGAAGTCTTTAACGTTTGGACAGCGAAAATCAGTTGGCCAGCTCTGGAAAACCCTTCCCACTACCAGCATGCCTCAGTTAAAACTGATTTTAATTTTTTTTTTTTGATAGTGCCTCTTTTGTTCACTTTTTTTTTTTCCAATCAAAACTCTTATCTGTATCACTGTTGAAGCTTTGTCCCTTTTTGATTGTAACGTGTCTGCCTTGTGTAGTACTGTAAACTGGACATGCAGGGATAGTATGGAAGTGATCTTGCAATGTTGCCTGATTTTACACATGGGCAAACAAGGCCACTGTACTGAATGCCCTCACCCCACATTCTACTAACCGTTCTAGGGTTGCTTGCAGGGTGTTTATTGATGGTGCCCATGTTTGCAGTCTGGAATCCTGTTCTCCTCTGCTTTTAGGCCTGGGTCACACTTTTATGCATTTTTTTGTGGGTTTTTTTTTCGTTTTTTTTTTTTGCATTTTGCAGATTTGCACTACAGAATGTGTTCCATAGGAAACCATGTTAAATGGACTGCAGTGCAAACCTGCAAAAAAATGCATAGGTGTGAACCAGGCATTGGGTCTATACCATATATGAAGTCCTCCTGGGCTCCATCGGGTGGAGCCTTTTCCAACTTGACTGAGGTTTTCACCATGATCATTCAAGATGTTATGACCTAAATCACCCAGTTATTCCAGGACTCTAAATGAAGAAGTCACTAGGTGACTCCTTCACCCATATATTCTAGATCTAATTTGTATGCAGCCATAGCAGTTTGAGCATTTGACCACAGAGTTTGTCTCATTCAAAGTCACTCCAGGCCCATGACTGTTGAGCTTTCCCCTGAGGAGTTGGTCTACTGCTCTTCCAGGTTATAGGAGATATGTTCTCATTGATGCAATGCACAATACTAGAAGACCAGCCTTCTGCTTCTACCAGTGCTGTGTCAAGCATTGGGTCATTTAAAACCCCTAAGGCCACAATGTCTTTCCCATTTTGCCAACTGTTTCAGTTCATATGCGTAGGGCACTTTGTCTAAATCTATAATACATAACGTTTCAAGGGTCAGCGTCTCTTTGGGACAGGTCTTGACAATGACATAAAGGATGTTACTGGCAAGGGCACCCATCTTCTCCAATGGAAAAAGCCTTAGGAACATGCTGCAGTCTTCTCCCTCTCTGTTAGGAAGTTTCCATTTTTTATTTTTCCACTTCCTTGACCTCCACTTCGAGACACCCACAAGCTTGGTCTCCCTTCCACCCCCAAGTCCTGTCTGCCAAATTCTCAGACAAAGCTTCCTCTGCATGTAGGTACATCCCCACTATCCATAGTAGGGGTACATTTTGTTACACTTTGCAGACTGAGACAGTTTGTATCTCAGAGGGTTGGGTTGAAGCATCTCAGGGTTTTTGAATTGGGGTTTTGATCCCTGCCTCCTCCTCGGTTTCTGACCTCCAACCTTCCTATATCATTAGATCTCAAAGTTTTCTTGGTTCTTCTGGATCCAGATGTCCTGGCTGCAGTTTTTTTTTTGCAGAAAGGTTGCAAAAAACGTAATCCAACCTATTCACTGTTCCCAAGCTCAAAGAGGGGCCTCGCCTCATTCTGCATCACAAATCTCTGAATGTCATCATTCGAGTCCAAAAATTCTGTATTGATTGTACCAAATCTGTCATCGCATACCTTCAACAGGGAGAATTTTTGGCTTCTGTGGACATCGGATGCTTACTTGCATGTCCACATCCTTCAAGCACATCAGTAATTCCTTCATTTTTTAATGGCCCTACACTTAAGCCTTTCATCTGCACCTCGGGTATTCACCAACATTCTGGCTACAGTACTAGCCCTGCATGGTTCTCATGGGATATTTATATGACCTCTTGTGCGGTAACAGGTGAAGGCTCTGTCAGACTATGTGACGTTGACTGTCCAGACCTTACAGTGAATTCATATTGATCATGAATTTTCTGAAATCATTGCTAGAGCTGACTTATTGATTGTAGTGTTTTTTTTCTCCAGACCTTTACACAGCTCAGGCCAGAGAGTTCCTTCCAGTGGACAAACTTCTAACAATCCGATCCCAGATTCAAACTCTTCAGCCCAGGAGCTGTCGACTTTCCACTTTTGCAGAGGTAGTATCCTAATGGTAGCTTCTTTTGAGGCAGTTCCAGTTTTACTCTAGACCTTCGGCAACTTCGCATTCTGTCGTCATGTTACAAATCAACCCAGTCTCTGGACAGATTGATTCATCTATCACTGAGGACCAGGTTATCACTGTCCTGGTGGCTCAGAAATCTGCAGTCGGAAGTCCTTCCTTATTTTTTGAGATGAGATGCCAGCCTGGTGGGGCTGGGGAAGAGTCTTTGGCACTAGTGCAAGGGACCTGGTCATCATTAAAGATGTTTGTCCTGATCAACATCATGGGACAACAGGTGATTTGGCTGTCTCTACAGCTTTGGACCATTCAACTGGAGAGTCATTGAATCTGGATGCAGTCGGGCAATGCCACCGTAGTAGCATACATTTATCATCAGGTAATAATGAGTCTTGGTAAGCCACGGCAAGAGGGAAGAGCGGGTCAGACCCAACCTGTCCTGGGCAGAAGTTAACATTTCAGCCTTGTCAGCTGTGTGCATTTCAGGCATGAACAAATGACAGACCACCTTCGTGAGCTGGCAGTGTCTGGATTGGTTCCAGGACCTTTGTCGCAGATAGAGAATGACGGATGTTCAACAACAAACTGGAAAGGTTAGTATCCAGGTACTGGGATCATCTAACGGAACTAGTTGATGCTCTTGTGGCTCTGTGGGATCAGTACACCTTTCTTGCCTTTCTTCCACTGAATTTTTTTTTCCTCCTCTGCTTTGTGGGATCAAGATGGAGGGCACTCTATTGATCCTCACAGTTCTGATTGACTCAGTTGAACCTGATTCTCCTGGTAGGTGTGGTCTCTACCAGATTGAGGCATGCTCATGGTAGAAGAAATTATCAAGGGCTGGCCTACAGTGTTCATTCCTCCTGTATAACACAAAGGTTCAAGACCTAGTTAAAATAAAGTGTAGGTTAAAGAAATAGTTCATAATTTTAAATTGAAAAACAACGTTTTTTTTTTTCATATTTTATTTAAAACAAAAAATGTATTGCATAGGGCTTGTTTACACACGTGGCTGGGGAGTGATAAAACATGACGTTGTCGTATTTTTATGCCCCCCCCCCCCAAACGCTCTGTGTAGCAGGCAGTACTACCCATGAAGTGGATGGGGCCGTGTCACAACCACCCTGCAAACACAAGCAATGCATGCAGTTTGTGCACAGTGAAACATGCTCTTAGGGGTAAAAACAGACAATGAGAAGGTGATGCCATCTCACTGCCTGTCAAGTGCCCTCTGAAAAGTGCTCCACCATAGATAGCTCTTTAGAGGGTCTATGCAAGTGTAAACTAACCCTTAGTATTTAGTTAAAACTGTTTGCTTTAAAACTTCTAAATAAGCTCAGGTGCAACCAACTGCCTTGCAGAACATGTTACACCCATATTTAGGTGTTCAGGATGCCACATTTGAAATCGGCACAGTTGAGCAGGGCTCCACCCACACAACCACATCATTCATTCACAGGGATCTGTAAATAAATGGTCTACAAGTCGCATCTGCCTCCACTGCAGATGGCTTGTAGTTCTCAAGGGACTGCAAGCTTGCTGACCAGCATGCTTTAACGTTCATTCACTCTTCCTCTAGCTTTCAAATGGTCACGTCTGTACACAGGTGCAGGCAGAAGGCTGGAGTAGGAGAGTGTGCAGGAGCCTTACATTGCACTTGTGATCCACTCATTACAGGTAAAATGCTTTGCACTCTCCTGTAGGTAAAAATAAAATATGCACATTTTTTTTTCCTGCAAAAGGGGTTACATAATTTAGTTGAGTGACATTTATCTGTGTACAATAAAAATGGCATATGATCAAGGACATATAAGATCCTTGCCTGCCTTTGGTGCCCCAAGATTTCCTGGAGCCCAAGCACCCTTTTTATGCTTTTGTGGGTTTGTGTGGTCTGAGTGATTTTTCTTGCATTTGGTCCCCTTTGGCTCACCAACACTCTTGCATTTCTCATGCACATCGTCAGGTACATTATATGTGCAGTCACATTGGCAATTCTTATTCTGCTCTAAGCAGCCGTGGTCCTCTTCCTCATCTTTTGAAGGTCCTGTTGGACCAATGGTACTTCCTCCTTCAGCCCGGCCCCGAAGTGCTCTTTTAATGTGTTCACAGAGGCCGTGCATTTGTAAACTGCCCGCAAGATCTCTGCCAGTGCAGATTGCTCTCCCTCTTCTACTTCCTCCTATCTGCTGGCTGCAGTTCTGGCTGGCCTGTAAAAATGGCTAGGCTCAGTGTGCACTCAGCCTCCTCCTGCTTAGTGGCAGAAGCATCCGGGGGATGCTCAGCGTCCTCGTCTTCAACCTGCTCACATGGCCCGATAGCTTTTGGGCTTAGAATCTCATGTCTCTAGCCGTTTCTTTGGTAGAGGCTTTAGGGGTTTTAGATTACTTACGCAGTTTCTTTCTGCTTTTCCACGCCATGAGGGGTGCATTGTGGAAGGACCACTGTGGCACCATGTTGACTTCCAATGTTAGTTTACAAGGAGCCAACCATTCCAAATCCACCCGTGGGTGTTGTAGAGCCGTTGGCAGCCAATACAGGGGGTATGTGGTGCTGGGAACTGTCTCGGGTTCAGAAGTGATGTCAGGAACTCTGTGAGAAGCCTCCAGTCACGTGTTGCTCATAGACACACCCCCCCCCCCCACAGTGGCGGATCTAGTGCATTTCCAGATTTGGTTCTTTCTTGTTTACAAGAATGTTTTGATTTCTGATTACAAGACTGGCCTCATTTATCCTGGTTCCTTTTTTATGCCATGTATTGACAATGACTAGCGTGCATGAAGCTATAAAATAAAATGTCTAGAAAAAAGTTCAACTAGGATGGTGTTGAAAAAAGTGTCTCAAACCCTGAACATGAATGATTAAATCTATTAAAAAAAAAAATAGGCTATGAAAATGACAGCCCAGAGAAGGTCACCCACCAAAACAGGAAATTCATTATAAAGAGAAAAAACAAAGAGGCCAATAAAACTAGAAAGGAACTGTACAGACTGCTAGTTGAGATGGTTGAAGCGATCCATGGAAGAAAAATTGCTAGAAGCCCCCAAAACTAGTCTTTATGGAACAGCAATGAAAAGAGAGCCATTGCTGAAAAACCTCCATACACAATTATGTTTGCCAAAGGGTATATGTGAGACATAGCAAGATTATTCAAAAACACTTAAAGGAGACCAACTTTTTTTTTTTTTATATATCTTCATGTAAAACACTATATATTGAAAATCCAACACTGCCTATTACCCTGGTAGTCAGATTTGAGGGCAAAATTGATGGAGTGAGAAACCGAGCAATCCCAATATAATACCTGTGAGTGGTGCACAGGTACATCTTCCAGAAAATTTCAAACACGCTTTCAAGTGCTTTGGGTGAAAACCCAAATGCATTAGAGTGCCCAGGCTCGGACATCAATCCAACTGAGGATTTTAAGATTGTGGTTCACCAATGGTCCATATCCAACCTAACAGAGCTAGAGCTCTGTTATCTTTAATATGCAGTAATATAAATACGTATGCAAAAATATGTAACTTGGAAATATTCAAGCAAATCAAATGAATTGGTTTTCCTAATGAAATCAATCAATACTAATTCAATGATTGCTTAACTTAAATTATTATTTATTTTTTTTTGCAATATTTTTGTTATCTTACATGTGTCATACACATTAACAAAATACATGTGACCAAGGTGTACAAATGTTGTTGTTTTTTTTTTAATCATTTGTCTCTTGGGTATTCTTTTTTAAAACTGGAAATATATTCTTTTGAAAGGTTGAGTAACTAACCTTAATGTGTCACAAGGATGAACAATACAGGTGCACAGCTGTGGATGATGTATAATTCTATGTTACACTGCCCTGCTCAACAATAAACTATGTGAGACAGAGAAGGGTATGTTAGGAGAAAAAAAATATTTTGTAACTGAGGCCTGTAATTCATCATGGGTCCTTGGTGATTTGTCAGACAGAGGCAGATTATAGTAAAGAGCTTTGATAATCATCATGAAAAGTTGTGTTTTTTTTTTTTTTTCTCTTTACCTTTTCTTTTATTTGCTAGAATTGAATATAGGGGCACTTGCTTCTATCCAGAATAAATGTATCTTAATACAAGCATACTGTAAGCTTATTTAATTTCTTTTTTGTTTAGGATTTTTCATATTGCAGATTAATTTTTCTATTCACAGCAAAATATTCACCAGGCTGACAAATGTGCTTAGATTATCGTAACCTGTGATATAAACGAGCTTGACAAGAGCTTTGTATCGTTTGATAGTTAGTAATGAAGGAAGTTTTAAGAGAGAACATTGTTTAGATTTACTTCCTATATAGGGTTAGTCCACAGAAAACTGAAATTTCACATTTTAGTTTGTACTGAAAAGCTGATTTATTAGACAAATTTTGAATCTATTATGAAGCTGCTGGAACATATGATAGATGTGGAAACATTCAAAGCCCGTAGATGAATACTAACCGCTCTGGGAATAAAAGTATGATGTCGCTATGGGAGTATCCAAGAAACTGGAGATAGTTCAGCCTGCTACGTTCCACTTATAACTAATATATTTATTTTTGAACCGCTCCTTTTTAACCTCTTCCCATCTGGGAAAATTGCATAGCTACACAAGTTAAAATCAGCATTAAAATTACATAAAATCCCAGAAATTTATATATTTTCTGAAAGCAGAGGCCCTGGAGAATAAAATGCTGGACATTGCATTTTTTTTAATGTAGCAGCTGTTTGTCGAAATTATATTTTCAGGACACCATGCACTAAAATGTATTTCCGTGCACACATACCCATTTGTTTGTAAAATATAAAAGGTGCAGTTGCTTTGAGTTACTAGATACCAAACATGTCATGACGCAAAGTTGCGAGTGCATGTTAAATGGCGACTATGGTGTCATGTTTGCATTTATGTGTGTGTGCAGAATTGCGTTTTATATTTTTTATTTTTTTACATGTAACACACAGATCCCTGTCCTGCTTGCCTTCACTTGCAGGATAGGACACACCATGCCACATGCCCAGTATCCTCCATGTTGTAGAGGGTGAGCGGTGTTAATAGTTTTTGGGTCCTGCAGCAAGTTACCTCCTTCCGTTGGGTCTTGTCCCTAAGTGTAGGGAAAAGTCTATTCTCTCTCTTGAAGAAGGCCAATGTCCAGACAGTGTTAAACTCCAACAGACGAGTTTATTTTCTCTTTGCTAGTAACTTAGTAGGAAAACTTGAAGATGGAGATAGAGTTGAAGGGAGGCAGGTTCAGGCACACAGTACTTATTTACCCTCGTCGCCACTCAAGCCTGAGTGGGGTTTGCTCACCCGGATAGTTCCCTCTCACGGTCCTAGCAGCCGGAGTGGAGCACGAACAATTACTTTAGCTTTGTTTCTCCTAGGGAAGTGTTAGGAAGATCCTCTGCCACAGAACCTTTTAGCTCCTAAGTCCCGAACATTTCAGTACTTGTAACTAGAGACCATAGGTGCCAATGGGGCACGTTACAAGAGCTTAAGGTGTATCACAGAATCCTTCCCTCTGACAGGTAACCAGGCCTCTCCCGAGACCGCGACATCCTTGACCTATCCCCTTAGAAAGGTCCTCCACTAATTGCCTCTCCTTCAGAGCGGGTCACCCTCCCACGGCCACCCTGGGATTCCGCTGCTTGGTTGTAGGCCTCAGTTAAAGGTACTGGGCCTACCTGGAACGATGGGACCTCTGGCTAAAGGTGCCCGGGACCCAGCACATTCACACGCACCCCTGGCCATGAGGGCCACTGAAGGTGGGGTACGTGCCGAGGACGAAGAAGACGAAACCCGCACCAATGGCGTCTGCCCTTTAAGTACCCTCTCCCGGCATGCACAGCAGGTAGACCACGCCCACTGTACAGCCGCCGAGCGGGGACACTCAATCACACCGCAATGCCACCTGTGGTTCGACCTGAGACCTGGGCAACAATGCCACCTACAGGTCAAAGGGGAACTATTCACCCAGGAAACACTACTGCAGAGCAGAGTCCAATTTAAGGAAATTAAATAGCCTGAGCCAAACTATTGCTCAGGCAACCCTCTAAATTTCAGGCATAGCGACCCTAAATTTTGGGGGTCCGCTACATACACTTTTTTTTTTTTTTTAATTTATTTAACTTTATTGCTATCACAATGGGGCAAACTAGCCCCCTATGTGATAGCATGTACAGGTTGCAGTTTCTCTTTATGGAGCAATCAGGGCTCTGTTAGACCTCCAGTGTCTCTCCTGCCCTCTGTTGCAGGTAATTTAGCATAGATTGTGCTTGATTACCTGCTTCCCCAGCTACAGTAGCTGGAGGATGACCGCTCTAAAACTGGAAGTGACAATTCATAAGTCACAGAGGAGATCGGGGAACAGATTTTCCTCAGTCTCCTCTGTATCTAACTATCCTGACAGTTTATTGAGGTCCTATACTCCCCACAGTAAGGGGACAGCCCGGAAGCCACCACAGGCAGTGGCAGGAAGGACAGGGGCCGCCATTTTTACAACCCTAAAAATTAACTGGGCAGCAGTAGCCACCTGGATCACTTTTCCTGAACAGATACCAATTTCATGGCTGCAACCATGAACTTGTTTTAACCATTTCAAGTCCAGGAGGTTTTTTAAAATGGACATAAAGTGGTAAAGTGTTACTAAACCCAGTAAGAGGAAAATAGTTCATCTGCCCATCCCCCCTCACCACAGTGCCCACAGCTTATAAATCTTCTTTTTACATTAAAATATTGACACTACATACCTTTTTGTCTGATCTGTATACCACGGTCAGTGATAAACTGCACAGTTCCTCCAGTGCTGAGAGTTCAGGTAGGAGGAGATTTCCACTGCAGCCTGTATACACGCCCACATGTGTGATGCAAATATCATGTGACCTGGCTAGCTCTGGGAACAAGTAAATGTTCTCTCCAGCATAAAAGACACAACTGAGCAGGGGCAGGTTGGCCCGCCTGCCTGTGTTAGCTGGCCTTCCCCAGATAGAAAGTGCAGGAGGGGGAGGATCTATGCATACAGGATAAAACAGCTTTTTTACATAATGCAGAGGATTAACCCTTTAAGTTCCACAGTGAGTATAACAAGCATGTTGTGCTGCATATACAGATTTTACTGTTGTGGGTTTAGTAACCCTTTAACAAGTAATTTCATTCTGTTAGCTCTTATAGGTGTGTGAGTGGGGCTACTCGCCCTGAACGTGGGGGTACCTTTTGCCATGTAGGCGCTCATCGATGCTCGGGACCAGGCGGTGGTCATGTGAGAATCAAACATTAAGGCAGTTCCCCCAATTAGAGATGAGCTGTGTCACTGTGTGCAGTAATAAAAGTACAGTGCTGTCCTGTGTCCCTACACACTGTTACCTGATGTATGTTGCATTTAGGAGGGACACTGCAGAGCCCATGCACTCTCCATCAGTCCAGCATTCCTCTGCCCCATTACTCCCAGTTACAGAATGGGGTCCCGCCGTGGACCTCATCCGTGCAGATGTTAACTCCTTAACTCTCATAAAATGCGGCCAGACTATGGGTCCCCGTAACACGGGTTTGGTCGCAGTTGCTTCGGGAAACAGATTGCCGGGGAGGGGACCAGATCCCTGACCCCCTTGCTACCAGAGAACCAATTACCTACACCAGATACCACGTTTATGACTGGCTGCAATGTACTTTGCACTTATTCTAGTTTACCCATAGCAACTGCATTCCTCTTGTCTTGCCGAATAAACCTTGTAGCGGTGTCTTTAATTCATACCCCATCTGTACTTTACCTACTCCGGTTCTAAGATATGCCAGGAACCATTATGCACCCCTTTAAATAACTTCAGACTAGGCTTGGGACAGTTGATGCAACTTTTACCTAAACGCTTTGGCAATACAGTCCAACATGAACAAATAAAATAGATTATCCCCTAGCTATCTCCCTTGTTGGGGCTGCCCAGGCATACGGCAACAACCTTGTCAATGATGGGTCTTCTCCAGCAACTGGTAGATCTCCGGGCTCCGGCTGCCTCTGACGGACTGCAAGGAGCAGCAGTCCTCCTCTGCAGTAGTCACGGCATTCTCTACGAACCTGTCCTCTCCTTATTTATATCACAGGGCGGATAGGCTGGGTCCAAAAAGCCAGGGAACAGCAATGCACAACATTTACCCCTTCCCAGCCTGGGTCAGCCACTACCTAACCTACTGTAGTCAACCTGCTTACAGGTGCACCCACAACCTTATTATTATTTTAATTTACACAGTAATAAACACCTAGCATATGTGGACAGAAGCATATAAAAATGGGTATATATACAAAGACATCATAAGTGTTAAATTGTCCTCTTCACTGTTTAATAAAAACATTTAAATTCACTGTTCTTTTATTTGCACAACTGAGATTGTTTTGTGCTATATTTAACCACATAATACATCAGTCATGACTTTATTGATCAAGGAGAATGTAAATGTTTTATTATAGAGTGTATTTGCCAATAATTATGATGGCTTAAACATTTTTCAATGTATCCATAAATTAACATAACCACTCCCTATGCAATATTATTACAATATAATATCTGCAATGTTCAAGATATAAGATTTTAACACAATTTTGTTTAAAAGAAAAAAAAAAAAGTTTCCTACAGTAATAAGTGTTTTTGCCGTGATCAGCACTTAACTAGTATTGATTAAAATCAGCATGGGTCTCTTCAAAATTAACTACAAGCTGTTTAAATGAAAGATCTGGCACAGACATGTGTCTTAAGATTTGGAGACTGAAATGTAAGTGGGATTTACTTTCATACCACTTAAACAATATTTAATTCCATAAAGATAGTCATTAAAAACATAACCTTTTAATAACTGAGATTCAGAGGGGTCTTATTAGAGCTTGGTGCTCTTTGGGCTTTTAAAGAAGTTCATATTTCTCATCATAGTAAAGACAGTTAGTTCCTCTCTATATAATGCAAAAAACAAGCGAAATCAAAGTTTAAGCATTTGAGGTACTTTTAGCCAAAATGTTTCATGTTGCAGAGCCTTTTTTTTTTTTTATTATCAGATTTTGTAGTTGCATTAGCAGAGGTGCCTGAGACTGATATGAAACTCTAAAACACATCAGTGAGTTTATACATAAAAGAAAGCATTAAAAAAAAAAAAAGTTAAACTGGGGCTATGATTTTTAAGCCAGGATATAAATTGATTCTGCTTTTCAAAGACATAAAGTCCCCAGAGGCAGCACAGGGCTAATAGAGTTCACTTGTAAACTCTGTGTGTTTTACTATGCTTCTTGGCATTGCATAGTGTAGTGTGATTGTCTGATTAACATATTAATATATAATGGAACAAAAGTACCAAGTTTAGTTCAATTTCACTTTAGCAAGTCTTATGCTTACCATACTCAAACACAGGACTCACAATCAAAGACTACGAGCAGATACTGTTGGCTGTCATAAACGACTATGCAACAGTTTTTGTATAAGTATGAGAATATAGTTTGCATAGGGTACTTATTGTTATGGGAGGTAGAAACATTTATTTATGAAATAATAATTTGTAATGCATTTTTGTCTCTTCAGGAATGTACTGTGTATGAAACTGAAAACAAGATTCTACACGTGGTGAGTCTGTCTAATGTGTATATTCATCCAATCTTTAATCCCTACTTAGCAAAAGTGTGCCCATTCTAAACCCAGGGGGTTCATAATTGCCAGAATTCAGCATTTCCACCACAAGTTTATACGGCTAAAAACAACCCTTGTTTTTAATTGATCCTGACCCGGTGTTTGAGCTTCCAGCACTGCAGTGGTTAACAGCCATATGTGAATAAAACCATGCCACCTACAACTCTGGTATTTCGCTATTTTAGTTGTAGGTGGAATATACGTTTTATGTCCTTGTAATGCAGAGTTGACTTTTTATGTTTCCTGAACATTGATATAGTCTGTGGGCCAGTGTAACCTCTGAAGGGTGACTTGGCCTCCAGCAAGCCTGGTTTAATGCAGTTGGAATGTTAACTCCAGAAGTATAGTCATGGCCAGAGATATGATTTGTTGGGCTATTTATGCAAAGGTTGCTTTCTATTTCCAGCCTGGCGCAAACTCTCCTAAACTATAAACCCTATATGTCTATTTCTAGCCTGATTCTGCACTACTGCCTAGGGGTTGGGCGAGCGCACATGCTGCTGGTGGGCCACTCCTGCTGTGATTAATCACAGTAGAAACTGATCTGCAGGTGCCCAGCACTGGATGTCCACTGGCACCCACCGATCATCGATGAAATACACAGAAGGGAGCTCTGCCTACTTGAACAAGGCAGATCTCTCTTCTGACAACGGGGAAGGGATGCATTTTGTGTCCCTGCAAAGCAGGGAAAAATAAATCTCTTCCCCTAGTAAAAGCAGCACATACGGTACACAAAAACACTGGCTAGGCACACAGTTAACCCTTTGATCGCAATAGATGTTTAACCCCTTTCCAACCAGAGTCATTAGTACAGTGATAGTGCATTTTTTAGCACTGATCACTGTATTGGTGTCACTGGTTCCCGCAAAGTGTCAAAAATGTCAGTGTCTGATTACCCGCCGCAATATCGCAATCCCACTATAAGTAGCTGATTTGCATCATTACTAGTATAAAAAATAAATACAAATTCCATAAATATATACCATCGTTTTGTAGATGCTATATTGTTCCCGTAAACCAATCAGTATAAGCTTATTGGGATTTTTTCTTTACCAGAAACATGTAGCAAAATACATATTGCGCTAAATTTATAAAGACATTAGATTTTTTTAAAACATTCCTATTGGATATGTTTTATAGCTGAAACTTAAAATATATATATATATATATATATATATATATATATATATATATATATATATATATATATATATTCTAATATTAATTTTTTTCAAAATAGTTGGGTATCTTTTTGTTTATAGCGCAAAAATTTCAAACTCAGTGGTGATCAAATACCAAGAAAAGAAAGCTCTATTTATGGGGGGGGGGGTTACATGTTATTTGGGTACAACGTTGCATGACTGATCAATTGTCAGTTAAAATAAAGCAGTGCCCTATCGCAAAAAATGGCCTGGTTTATAATTGACTGGAACACTAAATACAAAAATACAAAGCTTTAACCACTTGCCGCCCGCCTTATAGCAAAATGATGGCGGCAAAGTGGTTTTAATATCCTGACCGGACGTCATATGACGTCGGCAGGATAACCAGCCGCAGGATAACAAGCTGCATCGCGGCGATCGTTGTTGTGGGATGTCAGTCTGACACCCCGCAACACCGATCTAGGTAAAGAGTCTCTGACGGAGACTCTTTACCACGTGATCAGCCGTGTCCAATCACGGCTGATCACGATGTAAACAAGAAGAGCTGGTAATCGGCTTTTCCTTACTCGCGTCTGTCAGACACGAGTAGAGGAGAGCCGATTGGCTGCCCCTCTGACAGGGGGGGTTTGTGCTGATCAATTATCAGCGCAGCCCCCTGAGGATGCCCACACTGGACCACCAGGGATGCCACCAGACCACCAGGTATGCCACCCTAGACCACCAGGGATGCCAATCAGTGCCCCTAATGAATGCCAATCAGTGCCCACAATGGGCATCACTGATTTGGCAGGCATTATTGTTTGGCACTGATTGGCATCCATCATTAAAATACATTACAGTACATCCGTGCCGCCTATCGGTGCCCATCCGTGCCGCCTATCGGTGCCCATCCGTGCCGCCTATCGGTGCCCATCCGTGCCGCCTATCGGTGCCCATCCGTGCCGCCTATCGGTGCCCATCCGTGCCGCCTATCGGTGCCCATCCATGCCGCCTATCGGTGCCCATCCATGCCGCCTATCGGTGCCCATCCATGCCGCCTATCCATTCCCATCCATGCCGCCTATCCGTGCCCATCCATGCTGCATATCAGTGCCGCCTATCAGTGCCGCATATTGGTGCCCATTGGTGCCACCTCAGCGGTGCCCGTAAGTGCAGCCCCATCAGTGCCCATCAGTGAAGGAGAAAACATACTTTTTTACACAGTTTTGTAACTGAAACAAAAAAAAATTTTTTCCCAAAATTTTCGGTCTTTTTTTCAATTTATTTTTAGCAGAAAATAAAAATACCAGAGGTGATTAAATACCACCAATAGAAAGCTCTATTTGTGGGAACAAAATTTATAAAAATTTTGTTTGGGTACAGTGTAGCATGACCGCGCAATTGTCATTCAAAGTGCAACAGCGCTGAAAGCTGAAAATTGGTCTGGGCAGGAAGGTGTGTACCGTATATACTTGAGTATAAGCCGAGTTTTTCAGCACATTTTTTTGTGCTGAAAATGCCCCTCTCGGCTTATACTCGAGTCACCTTTTTGCGCCTGATCCTCCTGTACTTTAGGGACCCGGTCCTGGCCGGCCGTAGGTCCCCTAGACCCCAAACTTGGCACACATGTAGTCTTCCTCTACAATTGTCCAAAGTTTGTTGTCTGGGAAACCTACGGCCAGGGAGCATGGATTTTTCAAAGCCGGGCACCCCTTCCATCGACTCCCATGTTAAATGGTAATTTCTCCAGTAACTTTGGGGAACCGGTACCGGCCGGCCGTAGGTACCCTGGACCCCAAACTTGGCACACATGTAGCCCCACTATTCCTCCACTAGTGTGAAAAGATTGTTGTCTGCAGAACCTACGGCCGAGGAGCACCGATTTTTCAAAGCCGGGCACCCTTTTCATTGACTCCCATGTTAAACGTCCGTCTAGTCATGGGCAGTGAGGCATGGACACAGTGAGGCATGCACATGGACACAGTGAGGCACAGCGAGGCATGCAGATGGGCACCCTAGGCTTATACTCGAGTCAATACTTTTCCCCAGTTTTTTGTGATAAAATTAGGTGCCTCGGCTTATATTCGGGTCGGCTTATACTCGAGTATATACGGTAAGTGCCCTGTATGGAAGTGGTTAACCTTTGAAAATAGGATACTCCCTAGAAGAGAACTTTGCTAAGGATATTAAAATAACTCCGTCATGAAAGAAAAATGATGGCTTCCATTGCTGAGCTCCCTCTAGAAATGTTAGTTGCCTGGCTTATATGCTGATGCTTTTGGCTCCCCTACATTCTAAAACACTGGCCTAAAACGGGTATAAAAGAAAGTCCGAAATAAGTCAGAAGTCCTTCTCTGCATACTTGTTCTCTTGAAGTAAGTAAATCTGGGCGAGAACCAGGAAACTAGCATTTTCAAAATGAAACAACAGCAATCGAAACCCTCAATGTTTTTTCAGGTCCTGTGTTAATGGGCCTTTGTTCAATGCAAGAAGGTTTTGCATTCCTATACATGTCTATTAGAATTGAAAACCTGCTTAAAGCAGGTCAAATGTAGGCCAGGAGAAGGTTAAGTGCAGTTTAAGAGAACCTGTTGATGCATTCTACATTTTTTTCAAAAACTGATGCCAGACTGATAATGTTGACACAAGACCAAAGCTTTTAAATATGGGCCTTTTAATGAGGTGTGTCTAAAATTTTCACACGACAATTCAATTTTCTATTGTATTTTTAAATGTTTTTCTGGCTGCACTTTCTTTGCTTAATGTTTCTGTAATAGTGATTCAGCTAGTGCTAAATATCAATTTTAGGTTTAAATTGCTTCCTGATTAAGCTCAATGAACTTATATTTAAGTAGATTTCAGGATTACAGTGAGCTAGAGATAAAATAGATCCTTATTAATAGTTCATAATATCCAATTATATCAGTGCATGATATGTAACATCCACTAGCTAAAGCTTTAATCAGCTTTTTATCTTGATTACCCTGAACATTTCTCTATATCCCTGCATTATAAGTCCTCTACAATATAAATTCTGTCTTGCCCATTAGAAGAAAGAAGGTATTCTGCATTAACCTTTTATGACCATTTTAATATTCTCTTCTTCTTTAGTGCAAAACTTTGTCTGGTGTTTGTGACCACATCATATCTCTATCTTCTGATCCATTGGTTTCTCAATCTGCCCATCTGGAAGTTGTACAGCTAGCCAACATTAAGCCAAGTGAAGGACTGGTAAGAATAATACAGTTGCTAAGATCTAAATCACACAGAAAATTATATAGTATGCTGCAACTGATTATAAGTTAGAAAGTGTAACTTGCATATAAGCAGAGAGGAGCACCCTAAACCATCTATTGGACTAGGACTTGCCTGGGCAGATTTTTTTTCTTTCCATTTTAGCTGTATACTAACAGAAGCAACAAAGGACTTGCCATTTGTAAGCCATTTGTAAGTTTTAAAACATAAAGAAGGGGTCATTGCTTATGCCAGCTATAGCTCGACATTGAATGATATCAACTAACGATATCTTTAAAAAAAATAAAAAAAATTGCTGCCAATTTAAATGTAAATTTTGAATATTCCAGGCAAAAATGACAAATCTAAGTGGGTCCCCTTTACTTTTGTTACTAAAGTTCGCATGCTTGCCAGCTAAGTTGGTGGGGCTTGCCAAGTTTTCGTTTTTAGTTTGTTTCTTTTGTAGGAGCTAATTAGACCTGTTAGAATACTTTTCTGGCATCAACAAAGTGAATCTAGAGATGACAAAGGAATCTTATATTTCCCAGTTGTTCTATTTGTAATGTCCTTTTACACTACCAAGCCACACTATATATAAAATATATACTGTTTGTATATTAAATGATCTGAAAGAACTGGCAAAAGTGCATGTTGAGTTGGTGATCTGTTGTGGTTACTTTCCATGAACCTCCTATCTATTGACCAGGCTTTTTTCTAAGAAGGGGCTGACCATTGCATTTGCAAATTATACAAGCTGTGTAAGTGTTAGTACCTGTCTTCCCTTCCCCTCCCCCAATGGTTGTTTTATTTCCTCCTGACAATGAGGGTGAACAGCATTGGTAAGCAAAATAAAGTTATAGACTTGACACATGAATTGATGGTGGGAAGATAGGGGTGCTTTTGCTTAGGCTAGTATAAATTCCAACCATTTAACTTTTAACACCAGGATCAGAGTTGGAAAGCCTACAGAGAGCAGTACTGCAGAACAGTTTGAGTTGAGATAATCCAGTGGTTCTCAACTCCTGTCCTCAGGACCCACTAACAGGCCAGATTTTAAGTATTACCTTGGTGAGATGCAGACTAGAATACTGCAATCACTGAGCAGCAAATTATATCACCTGTGATGCATTTCAGTTATCTTGCAAACCTGGCCTGTTGGTGGGCCCTGAGGACTGGAGTTGAGAACCACTAGGATAATCCAAAAAACTACTTTAAGCTTATTTTGGGGTTAACATGGCTTCAAGGACCAAACCAAGTTACACAGGAACCTTGTTCCAAAATAGGTTTTGCATCCTAATTATTTTCTTCTATAAATGGCCATTTGGAAAAATAGACTACCCATGGTCGTGTGTGGGTAACCTCCAGAGACTAGTCCAGTATTTGAGGGACATTCTAGCTGACTTAAATCTCATGTTAATATTCTTCCCCTTGCCTTCTTTGCTCACTTGGGAAAAGAAAAGACAGGGACAAACCCGGTTGTGATTTTTCTTCTCAATTTCAAAATTTTCTGTAATATAAATTAAATTAAAATCTGGGGAATTAGAGTGAAAGCTCCTCATAATAGTTAAGGTGGACAGTGGTAGCTAGAAACTCTGAAATCTCTATGCAGAGATCACAATGCGGGTATCCTAAGAGAGATATGGACCTGGTTTAATATGGCAAATTAAAGTATAGGATAGATATGACATTTTGACATCTTTGAAAGTCGTAAAGTCATTGCTTCACATATTGGCCAGCACAGATTTATGTCCTAAGAACTGAGCCAATACAAAGAAAAATATAAATACCATACATGGAAGCCAAAGTCTGATTTTTTTTTTTTTTTTGTTTTTCTAAAGCTGCTTCATGCACATTCTACTTTTGTCCAATGAATATGATAAATATTGTGTTTTTCTGTGATCAACACTGTAGTAAGCATCTCTGTATCCCAGCGACCGTATGGTGCAAGTATGTGGCAATAGGGAGTAGCAAAGTAGTCACAGCCATGATTACCATGTGTCACTTGTGCTTTTTCAGAAATGTTTTCAGCCAGTTTTTGAACTAATTCTTCTGTAATGTTAGAGGCATGTGGTTTGTGAGCTTGGTGTATTTCATGCATAATAAAGGGATTATTTGCCACTTTGATTTGGTATAAAATCCTCTAGACGGTTCTCGGCAACCTCTGATAACTGCCTGGGAATTATAATTTATGAGCTGTTATAACCTTTTTTACCTGCGGTGAGGGATAAAAGCGTGAAAGCAGTGATATCAGTGTGAGGTGCCATTCTGACCCCTCTTAATGTGGTATCTTTCACAGATGAAGTACATTAGTGACATAGGAATAAGATGTCTCTTCGGAGTTTATTGAGATTACTCAGAGCATGATAATAATTCCCCTTTGAACAGGCAAGCAGTATCCTTAGGTTATTATGTTCTGCACCATTTCAGTCTATTCTGTATGACAAAATCTCAATGTGAATGCAGTCCTGAAGTGGTGTTTCATAATTCTAAGACTCTAATTGACTGATAAGTCATTACTCATCGGACTTAGAATAAAGCACACAATAGCAGAGAAATGCATTAAAGGGAATGTAACACGATTTAGAAAGGGAAAAGAGGAAACTTTGTTGAGGTGGATAGTAGACTTAATATAGATGCTTTGCCACACCTTTTGGAATGTTAATTGTTGTACCCTTTTTCATGGTCATACACCGGAAAGAACTGGTAGGATCTGTGATCCCTTCTTTGGTTACTGGTGGTACATTTTTTCAGCTTCAACTACAATGCCAACAGTCTATGCATGCTTGGCTATATATAGGTAGCACCATGATGTCCTTGAGATGTCTCATCATGTCTCATCTGATACTTTAACCCTTTCCCGCCGAGTGTACGCACATATGCGGCCTCTGCTTTCGTGGCAGCTGCAGGCATGATCCCGGTACCATTGTTTAGAGCGGGCAATTGGCTATCCAAGCATAACAACTGATGCAGCTAAAAGCCGCTCGGTTGTTATACCGGAGGAGCGGGAGGGGACATCCTCCCTCCCGCCGCTCTGACCGGGCCTCCCTTCCCACCGGGAGACCCGATCCGCCGCTTCCGGCGCCTTGTGAGAGACTGGCATGAAGCCGTAAACAGGTTTTTGCCAGTCTCCTGAATGTAAACACGGAAGCGACGTCACAACGTCACTTCCGGTTTACTCGGCTGCCACTGGCGCCAGATTTTTAAAAATATACAGTATTCAGAATCGCAGTTTTAGGCGATCTGAATACTTTGAAGTGCAAAGGAGGGATTTGGGGTCTTTTAGACCCCCGATCCCTCCATAAACTGAACCTGTCACCACCTATTACTGTCACAAGGGATGTTTACATTCCTTGTGACAGCAATAAAAGTGATTTTTTATTTTTTTTTAAAGCACAATTTTATATTATAAAAATAAGAAAAAAAATGTAAAAAATTGACCCGTCACCGCGAGCTCGCGCAGCAAAGAAAACTCATACGGAAGTCGCGCCCGCATATGTAAACGGTGTTCAAATCACACATGTGAGGTATCGCCGCGATCGTCCTAGCTCTAACTCTAACCTCTGTAACTCTAACCTGGTAACCGTAAAAAAAAATGTAAGCGTCGCCTATGGAGATTTTTAGGTACCGTAGTTTGTCGCCATTCCACGAGTGCGTGCAATTATAAAGCATGATGTTTGGTATCCATTTACTCGGCTTAACATCATCTTTCACATTATACCAAAAAATTGGGCTAACTTTACTTTTAAATTTTTTTTTAATTCATGAAAGTAAATTTTTCCCAAAAAGTTGCGTTTAAAACACCGCTGCACAAATACTGTGTGACATAAAATATTGCAACAATCGCCATTTTATTCTCTTGATTCTCTGCTAAAAAATATATATATAATGTTTGGGGGTTCTAAGTAATTTTCTAGCAAAAAATACGGATTTAACTTGTAAACACCAAATGTCAAATAGGCTGAAGCCTAGTACACACGGCCGAGAATCTCGTCGCAAAAAAAACGTAGTTTTTCTCGACGGGTTTCTTGTCAAGCTTGACGAGATTCTTGTCAAACTTTCCTTGCATACACACTGTCAATCCAAAATCTTGTCGTTGTAAAGCGCGGTCACGTACAACACGTACAACGGCAGTATAAAGGGGAAGTTCTATTCCAATGTCGCCACCCCTTGGGCTGCTTTTGCTTATCTCGTGTTACTGCGTGTTGGTAAAAGTTTGGGGAGTGACAATTTGTTCTTTTCAGTCTTTGTGCTTTTCAGTCCGTTACAGCGTGACGAATGTGCTATCTCCATTACTAATGCTATTTTTACCAGAAGGAGTGCTCCCGTCTCATACTTGATTCTGAGCATGCGCGTTTTTTTTAAGACTCGGAAAAGCATACACACGACCTGTTTTCTCGTCCAAATACAGTCTGACGAGAATCACGGCGAGAAAAAAGAAAGCAGGTCTTCTTTTTTTCTCGTCGAGATTCTGGCCAGCCTCCCAACCGTTTTCTTGTCGTTTCTTGCCGAGAAAACCGGTCGTGTGTACGAGGCTTAAGTCATGAAAGCGATAATGTTCGTCCACTTAAGCAAAAATATTACTTCAGTTGGTTTTTATTGTACGTTGTAATTATCTCACTTTTTTTATCAATTCGTAGTCCCATATCTTCACATGTTAAAAATTATGTGAGTGATTTTTCTTTGAAAATGTTAGTGACTGTTTGAGGGAAGAGTTTTTTTAACTTCTTTTTAAAGAAAAGCATTCATATTTACCCCTACTATCAAACTCTATTGACTCAAAGCGATAAGTGTACTAAAAAATCTTGGGCATTTGGCACAGGTGTGTCCGATGCCTGATCCCCCACTGCCCTTTGTGGTTCCTTTCACTGGCCCCTATGTCACTACTGTGACGTAGTTATTTTGCAGCCAGGAGGAGCAACCACCGAGCACAGTGGGGGAAGCAGTCATCCAACACTGCCAGAAGTGTGAAATGTAGATTTTTTAGCACACTTATCTCTGAAGACAACAGAGTTTGGAGGTGTGGACAACAGATGGGGTAAGTATTAATGACTTTCTTTGCGGAAAGGACTTCCTTTATTTTAGAGAGACAGATTTTCTTTAACCACTTCAGCCCTGGAAGAATTTACCCCCTTCCTGACCAGAGCACTTTTTGCGATGCAGCACTGCGTCGCTTTAACTGACAATTGCGCGGTCGTGCGACGTTGAACCTAACCAAAATTGACGTCCTTTTTCCCCCACAAATAGAGCTTTCTTTTGGTGGTATTTGATCACCTCTGCGGTTTTTATTTTTTGTGCTATAAACAAAAGAAGAGCGACATATTTGAAAAAAATGCAATATTTTTTACTTTTTGATTTAATAAATATCACAATTTTTTTTTTTTTTAAAACAATTTTTTTTCTAAGTTTAGACCGATACGTATTCTACATATTTTTGGTAATTTTTTTTTGCAATAAGCGTATATTGATTGGTTTGCGCAAAAGTTATAGCGTCTACATAATAGGGGATAGATTTATGGCATTTTTATTTTTTTTATTTTTTTTACTAGTAATAGCGGCGATCTGCGATTTTTATTGTGACCGTGACATTGCGGCAGACACATCGGACACTATTGGCGCGTTTTTGGGACCATTCACATTTATACAGCGATTAGTGCTATAAAACTGCACTAATTACTGTGTAAATGTGACTGGCAGGGAAAGGGTTAACACTAGGGGGCGATCAAGGGGTTAATATGTTCCCTATTGAGTGATTGTAACTGTAGGGGGAGGGGACTCACAAGGGGAGGAGACCGATCTGTGTTCCTCTGTACTGGGAACACACATCGGTCTCCTCACCTCTGACAGGAGGTGGATCTGTGTGTTTACACACACAGATCCACACTTCTGCCGTGATCGTGGGCAATCGCGGGTGCCCAGCGGACATCGCGACCGCCGGGCACACTCACCGGGTCACGAGCGTTGCCGCGGGTGCGCGCGCGCGCCGCCGGAGGCGCGCGCGCGCCCCATAGACGGCCGGGAAAAAAGGACGTCATATGACGTCCGCCCGGAGGGAGGGAGGGTTCCTGCCGGCGTCATATGTCTATGACCCGGTAGGAAGTGGTTAATATATCATTTCTTTGTGAAGGTGATGATTTTCCTTCATGCCGAGAAAAAGCCACGTCCCCAACACATGTCCTTACAAATGGTATGGCAAAGGGGGCATGTCTGACCAGTTGTGTTATTGAAGGCTGCTCAGTAATAATAACTAGTCTAATCTGGTACCCTTCGTACTTGTACACCCTGCACAACTGCTGTAATAGAAAAGTGGAGGTAAGACTATGAAATGGAATGGACTACATATTATTATTTTTTTTTAATTTCTTTTAATAATCCAGTGTTGTGCAGAGCTGGATTCCATGAAAAAAAATCATTTTTTTAACCGACAAGATCACTTATACAAGTCTGTTAGAATAGAAGGGAAAGGTCATTTACAGGAATATCAGACTTTTTTCTTTTTTATCATTGCATTCATTACAGTGCATGAAAAGAAAGGAAAGGGTGTGAGTGAAACCCCTTGTGGGATTGAGCATTTCGAAAACACCATAACCAGAGCATTTCGAAAACACCATAACCAGAGCATTTCGAAAACACCATAACCAGAGCACATCTTTTCATGAGACTATTTCTAGTTCAAAGTACATCTTTCTGTTATGTTCATTAAGATGTGATAATCCCATGGGGCACAATCTGGGTGTAAACCTAATATCGTAAAGCCTGGCAATTTATCATAATAATAGTAGAGCACAACACTCTAGTATGACAGTGATAATGATCCATTAAATCTGATAGACAAACAGTGATTGGAGTAATGGTAGATAATGCATATTGATCATAAATTATGTTTACTGCATTTTTATGTGTTTTCATTTTGTGTCACTGTAATTTTAGACTGTCACGCTTTTATATCTGATTGAATTTTGTTTTTGCTGCCTGTTTCAGGCAGTACTCAATATATCATTATTCTACTTCATTCTTGTGTCTGTGTTTATTCCATGCCTAAACTACTATACATAGTTGCTGTTTTTTTTTTCATGTTGCAGTATTTTGTTTTATTGCAGGGAATGTACATTAAATCCACATATGATGGACTTCACGTGATAACTGGAACAACTGAAAATGTGAGTAGAACTTGATGAATGCATGTCTCATTAATTAAATACTAGGTGGTGGTTGCGCTTATCAAATAAAGACTGGTCATAAGTGAATAACATCAATAAATTCCTTTAGACGACTTGTGCCGCGACTGTGCTGGGCCATCTCAAGACGACTTCAAAGCAGACTTCCAAAATGACTTCTGTATTGAAGTCAATGGAAGTCGCCTTGAAGTCGTCTTGAAGTAGTACAGGAACCTTTTTCTAAGTCGGAGCGACTTCAGTCGCTCCGCTTAGAATGGTTCCATTGTACAGAATGGGACGCAACTCGTCAGGCGCCTGAGACGCCTGACGAGTCGCCCCTGTGTGAATGGGGTCTTAGCAGTGCAATAATAAAGTTCATAATAAAGTTTTTCTGAACAACAGTGCTTCTTAAAATGTTATTTTGCAGCCTTTACCCTACGTGGGTCAAAATATACATGCATGTGCATCAATCCCCAACACCTGTTCACCACTGCGTTTACCTCGATGTTAGACCTGTTTAGGTCAAACCTGGCCTTCCCCAGCTGGAGTGTACTCCAGGTTAATATGACGGTTGATCAATATCCTTCTTCTCCTCCTCTCGCCTCTCCGAATTATGTTAGGTACTCTGTGTATGCTGTATATAGAAACCGCCTTCTCCTTCCATTTACCCTCGGTCAACGCAAACAGACTTCCATGGTGTAGTATATAAAACCACATATATTTTATTTAAGCTTTCACTTAAATTTAGGATTAAAACAATGCGCTTGATATCTGTTTCCAACAGGGCTGTGGCTCCGGTGTAATGCTGATGCCCTATTTCACCTGACTCCGCCCAATGCGTGTCATCACTTCCACGTGACTGCCTCGGGTCCCATTTTTTATTATTTTCTTCAGTTGTATGAACACAATATTTTGGTTTTGCAGCTGTCACACAGTCATAGTTTGAAAAATTAAGGAGATGGTGTGGGATAACGCACTTGTTTACTTCATGTCTCTTTAATTACCATATTTTATTTATTTTTTATTTATTTATGTTTGTAGTTTTAAGAACAGTGACAAAAAATTGCCACTTTACATTTAAATTCTGGTAATCATGTGACAAGGGGGGTTATGTACTAAAGGCAAATCCACTTTGCACTACAAGTGCAAAGTGCACTTGAAATTGCACTGAAAGTGCACTTGGAAGTGCAGTTGCTGTAGATCCGAGGGGGACGTGCAAGGAAAATAAAAAACAGCATTTTAGCTTGCACATGATTGGATAATAAAATCAGCAGAGCTTCTCCTCATTTCAGATCTAGCCCTCAGATTTACAGCACTTCCAAGTGCACTTTCAGTGCAATTTCAAGTGCACTTTGCAAAGTGGATTTGCCTTTCGTAAATAACCCCCAAAGTACTCAGACTAAAGACATTTCATAGATTGTATTTGATAAGACGCCACTCATCAACCATTCAGCTTGATCAGTGTTTTCCATGGATCAAGATGTACAACAGACATATCTCATATCATAGATTTTCAAACTTGGTTAGCATGGTTCAATGAAATATGCACAATAAGAAACTGGCACATACACTCACATTTTCTGGAGTTGTTGTAGATTTTTAGAATCAATATGGAGACACGCCGAATTGAAAATAGAAACCATAGTCAAAAAGAGAATTACCCTCTACCCACAAATATGTATTCTCTATGCTAATATTCCAGATATCCCCCCACCCTGTGTTAGACTGATCCATTCACTAGTAAGCTCAATTCAATGGATGATTGCTCTCAATTGGAAATCCAATAACCTACCCTGGCCCCAGGTTTATCCAGAATGAGAAATCTACAGTTATCCGAAAGAATCCATCATACCCTAACTGATAGCATTCACACCTTTAATTCAAAATGGATGTACTGGTCTAATGATTGAAACATATGCCTTCCGAATCTCAGGAACTTCTCTTTTTTTATTTTGACTCCCCTTTCTTTTTTTTTTTCTCTCTATTCCTATACACCCCATTGCTACCCCTTCCTCTGATTTGCACCAAACTCACTAGGTACCCTATCCCTATATTGTCATATGATTTTCGGCTCTTAATAAAAACTCTACTCTATTCTCATGGTATATATCATATTGCATTATATCTTCTACTGTAATACTTCCTCACAGTTTTGTAACTTATTTTTGAATCTTCCAAATAAAACTTTTGTAAACAAAAAAAGAAATATGCACAATGATTAGTTATTATAGATTACTGTGCATTGCTTTATGCCATAAATCTGCATGCTTAAATCTGTATCTGCTTTAACAGTTCGACGTATTGCAGGTGTAAAAATGCATTATATTACATAATTAAGGATCAGTCTAATGTTTTATTTAAAGGTGAATTTCAGTGATTGTAGGAACACCCACTTGCATTTTATAACTAGCGGGTGCTGGCAGGGCCGCTGTTAGAAATCATGGGGTAGGATGATGGGGTAGAAATACTTGGGTAGGATGTTCTTTTCCATTTATTTTTTTTAACCTGAATAGACACGGAGGTAGGCAGATCTAAATGCACACAAGTCAATTCATACCTGTAAACCTATATGGAGCTTTCAATCAGGTCTGCATGAAAAAGGACCTAATTGCAAAGCTTGGGTGAAAGGTTATCAAAGGGAAGTGGTTTGGGGTAGTAAAAATGCAGCTTGGCTATGTGTTTTTACTGTCCCAACGCATCACATGTGTAAAGTAGCATATCACTATGTGCTCATGGTCATTATTATGATGATCAGAGCACAGCAGGTGCTGTATGACTCTGTCAGTGTAACATGACTGTGTGGTGCTGACTTTGTTATGGCTGTACTGTGTTATAGTCTGTAACACGCAGTACAGCCATATATCAGGAAAGTCAGCACCCAACAGTACGTTACACTGACAGAGCCATAGAGCACTTGCTGTGCTCTGATCATCATAATGCCCATGAGCACACAATGAGAGGCAGGGGACTGCACATTCTACAATAGCCTGTGTGGCCTGTCAGTGTGTGTGTGTGTGTGTGTGTGTGTGTGTGTGTGTGTGTGTGTGGGGGGGGGGGGGGGGACTGCACTGCTTGCCTGTGCACCACTGCCGCTGTCGAGATTACTCCTCCTGCTCTGTCTGTCTCAGCCACCTCAGTGATCCGTCTCTCCCTCAGGCTGCAGCACTTACTGAGGGAAGGGAGCCGTATTACAGTAATATCCATCCGCTGGAGAAGGCATACAGTGAGCAGGCAGAACTTTAGTTTGTGCAGGTATACTGAGAGCAGCGTGTGTGTGTGTGTGTGTGTGTGTGTGTGAGTATCCCTGCACCCGAAAATGAAAAAAAAAGTCCCTCTTCTGCTTTCACCTCCTGGGCCCCTCTGTTACCTGATGGGGCCCAGGAAATGACTATATATACCTTATTTACATTAGTAATCAAGTGGGTGCGGGTTAATAACTAAAGTTATTTAGCTAGGTTTTTTTTTAGCTAGAAGTTAAAAGATTTTCGGGCCCCCCTGCTGGCCAGGGCTCGGTACAACAGGGCTGGTTGTACTGCCCTATCAGCGGCCCTGGGTTCTGGTAATGAGTTTGCAATGCTGCAGCCTGTACTAAAGACTATTCTACTTTCTGTTGTGATTGACTATGATCAAAAAATTAAACATGTAATAAGAAGACCTACATTCCTTCCAGCGATGTGGCATTCGCAAGCTACCTCGTCTGCATTGACATCTTTGCCTGATCATCTCCTTGGCTTGTTTTCTTCCGTCATCCTAAGTCAGCCCAAGATATACATAACTGCCACACGTGGCATAGGAGTTCATTTATCCCAGCACCAAGGCATGCACATTTAGGTGTACAATCTAAAGTAGTTCCCTAGCAGGCAGGTAAGAAGCATTTATTATATGAGAGACTTCCAGAGTCTTTTCTGAAATAAAAACCTGCCTGCTAACAAATTTTGTAATTTAACCCATGACATTCCACTTTAAAGCATATAGGGGTTGATTTACTAAAACTGGAGAGTGCAAAATCTGGTGCAGTTCTGCATAGAAACCAATCGGCTTCCAGGTTTTTTTGTCAAAGCTTAAACGAACAATCTGAAATTAGAAGCTGATTGGCTACAATGCACAGCGGCACCAGATTGTGCACCCTCCAGTTTTAGTAAATTAACCCAACAGTGTTCCTGCATTCATTCATTTGTGACTTTGATATTTTCTGGTTTTCTCAACATATCCATAGGATTCTTGCACTATATTGGAATCTGTGGCTAGGCCATAATCATAGCTTACCATAAAATAACTTTAAAAGAAAGCACTGTGGAGAAATTCACCCTTTAAATTCACAGCAGAAGCACTTAAATAGGAAGTAAACTCTGATAGGTTTTACTTCCTCTTTTCTTCCCTGCAAAGTAAAAGCATAATGGGCTAGTATGCATTGCATACTAGCCCATTATGTGACACTTGCCTGCAATTGAAGCCTGCACTGTCCCCGCTGCAGGCCGCATCTATCTCCGCCCCTCTTCCTTCCGAGGCCACGGACTCTGGCTGGAGCTGCGTGACGTCACTCCCACGCATGCGCACTAGAGCCACCAGTCACGGCACTCGCTCAGGAACCAACAGCACGGAGGGCTGTTTCTTCACAGCACATGCGCCGATGACGGCATTGATGAACTACAAGGTAAATATCTCCTAAAATGGCACATGTTTAGGAGATACTTACAGTACCTATAGGTAAGCAATATTATAGACTTACCTAATAGGTACAAGTTCTAAAAAGGGGTCCCTTTCTCTCTGCTCCCCTTCCGACCCTTATCTATTGCAAAGAAATATGTACATACTTGAATTTCTTTATCTTGACCACAGGGACACCTTAAGGACCATGTCAGTCATGCATTCCTAAATGCCACAATTTCACATAGTAAATTGAAAATCGTGGCCTAGAGTGCACTTATTTGAATCTGTATTATTTGTAATCAAGCATTTTCAGCGCCCTCATAAAGATGATGTTATAATTTTAATTCAAGCAACAGGGAAGCAAAAACCATCCAGTTCCACCCTATAAAATAAGTGATGGGAAATTTTATAAATGCAGGATTTTGTTTATGTAGATATTAAAATCAACTAAAGCGGCAGGGCCATAAAATCTAATAAACTGCTGTTTTATATAGGATTGTTGGTAAAATTTAATAATGTAGAAGTAATTTTATTCGTATAATGAGAGTGATTATTTTCTTGCATACAGCTAAGCTGTGGGTTATCCCTTAGAGCAGACATATTGAATACAAGTGAATCAGTACCAAATCATGTAGGAGAGCTACTGAAGCTGAACATATGGCTTATCAAATATGAAGTGACCCTGCCACACAATAAAAGTATTTTAGGAAAGTCTGTAACTGTAAAAAGTAGGGCTGTGGAAATGAACTATTAATTCCTCGATTAATCGATGAATGTTTTTGATCGATCAAAATTCTTTTGATCGGTACTCACCTCTCCGCCGGCTTCCGGGTCTTCAGGGAGTTCCGTCGGAGATCCGGTGACGCCACAGACACCGGCGAGGCTTGCCGTGTCCATCTGAAGGGCTCCTTTGCTGTGCCTTCATATCTGCATGCTGGCGGGACCTTACTATCTGCCACACGCAAGGGCTGTTACACTTCCCTCTATCACTTCCCTCTATCAACCTGGGATTCTACAGCCATCCACTGGGATTTGTGATAGTTCCCTTCAAGGGACATCTACATGCCGACTGACTGATATTAACCCCTCCTCATCTGGAGTCAGCAGTGGTATCATTGTACACATTTTTATACCAGTATCATACTTAGCTACAGGTTTTTATGACTGCTTTTGCTACCGTTGGGTATTCCTCGCTTTTTTCAATTTTTTTCGATTTTATCTCCAGTGCAATATTTCTTTTGTTACCTACTTGAAGACTATAAAAGTTATGCGCTGCCTTTGTGTGTTTTTTGTATCCTGCTATCCATTTTTCCAGTGGTTGGTAGCTGCACTGGGAATCGGCCTGCAAGGAGGAGATCAGCTAAAAGTAGTTAGATCTGTATGTGCGTTATAATTAATCGAAATTAGTTGATTAATCGTTTTGTTTTTTTTTATCGATTAATCGAACACAAAATTTTTAATCAGTAACAGCCCTAGTAAAAAAAGAATAAATAGTTACCTTTCCCTGCCCCCCATGTTACTCAGCACTGCTCCTTTACAGAGACCTGGTCCTTTGAAGTCCACAGGTAAACCAACACTCCTGGCAGTGTTGATCTCCATGGTTCCTCACAGCTCTCACTGGATCCTCCTTTTGATCTTTGTGTTTCAATATTATAGCACCTAATCCCCAATTAAAGTTATATATAAAAAAACGTATTTAATTGTTGAAATACTATGAAGAAAACTTTAGCTAAAAAAAGGCTAAAATAGACAGTCAATTTTCTGCCATAGTACAGATGCAAAAAAAAAAAAAAAGCCAGCCTCGATTAAGCATTTGGTCTTTAACTGCTGTTAGTCTTTGTTTCTATATATACAGTAAAGGGTTTGATCCCAAATGGATAGACTGTATGAGGCTAGCTTGGTATTTACATCCTTTAGTACTCTTTGTAATATTAGTAGGGCAGCATAAAGTTTTTCAGAGACATAACTGAGATGATTTATTATATTTGGTAAGAAAGCATTACCTCTGATTTACAATAGCTTCTGTGTTTATTCTTTAGTCACCTGCTGACCGATGCAAGAAGATCCATGCTGGTGATGAAGTGATTCAAGTCAACCATCAAACAGTGGTGTGTATAGTGACTTTCAGTAATAGACCTATTGATAACTGAGCATAATCTGGTGCTAATACCGCACTATATAGTTTTCCTTCACATGGTTTAGCTTGGTATTCATCGTTATTCTTAGTAAGAATAATAGTGGTTAAGTGAAACCTAATTATGTAATGTTTTATTTAAATACTAAATAATTAACATTGAAAGTCAAAATCATTGTAGAATTCATATGTTTATATTTAAAGTGGTATTAAATCTAAAAATAAAAAACGAATATATTGCAGCTCACCAATCCTTAAATAGAGGTGACTACATTCATTTATTTATTTTTTCTTTCTCGTACATCACGGGACACAGAGCGACATAGTCATTACTAATGGGTTATATAGATACCGTCAGGTGCTGGCACTGGCAACTTCCAAAACCGGAAGTACCCTCCCCTATATAAGCCCCTCCCATCCGGGAGCACCTCAGTTTTTTGCCAGTGTCTAAGGTGTTGGCCAAGAAGAAACATGTGTTTTTCACTGAGCTTGCGTACAGGTTCTTTTGGGCCTCAGTAAGCTATTCCGGATCCGACCAAAAAAGCTTCATAGCTAAACGGTCGGTACCCGGGCCTTGCAGAGAAGAGCAAGGTTTTGCCTGTAATGCTTCTCTTAGGAGAGCTGGACCCTGGGATCCAGAGCTCTGGTCATACCCACGACCAAGATGTTTTCTGTGCAGGGTGCTATACAGGTCCAGGGGAGTGGAATCCTTGGGAACCCGGTCCCTGAAGGTTTGATTACAATGCCTGCCGTGATAGGTGAAGTTTGGGCTTTTGTGGACCAAACAAAGTCCTGCGGCGGGGAACAGGTAAGTGGGGGCCCCCAGGAACTTGGTTCTATTGGGGGACCCCCAAGCCTAATTTGTCTTTCTGTCTGTTACCTAATGGTATTCCCGCAAAATTCTGTGCATGCCTGTAACTACTAAAAAAATGTAATAATTTTTAATGGTGGTCAAGAAAAAAAAAAATATTTTTTTATATATATTTAAGATATTAGACTGCGGTACCTGTGTTTGTCCACTAGAGGCCGCTGTGGAATGTTTTCTTGTCATGTGGACTAGTTTCTTCTCAGCAGAGCAAGTCCAGGCAGATGGTGAGTTCTCTTATGGGAAACTGCTTCCTCTGCCATGTTGCAATGCTCGTCCATCCCCCGGCCTGCGGCAAAGAGGGGCCCTGGCTCTTGTCCCTAGTCTCCATTTTTCAAAATTAGCGCCGAAGGCGCACGTGGCCGCGCGCGTGCGCGCGCCTCTATATATAGAGGTGAGCCAGGAAAGGGGGCGAAGCCTGGGGGATGACGCTCTGTGTGCGCCGCAGCGCTTCTGCGCATGTGCGGGCGTCCCAGCATGTAAAAACCACAGTTTTGTGTGGTGAGCTGGCTATGAAGTACAGAGACAGAGCTGGCAACATTTAAAAAAGGGCATACAGCAAGCGGTTGATACAGGCATCCCCTAGAAAGGCACATTAGTAGACACCAACTGTGATATAGCAGCAATTGTGCTAGACTATTCTCAGTAAAAGTGGTGTATTACGGCTGGAATACCTCAGCTTTAGGCTTAGGAATATGCCGTCCAGAAGCTCCGGAACTGAATCTTCCAGGAAGCGAAGGGGGTCTCATCGGGCTCGGAGGATCTTGGGCATACTTCTGCTGCACCAGTCTCCCCTGAAGTTCAGAGGTAAGTGACCGTAGAGACCCCGCAGGGGTACTTGGTACTGTGGCTGTCCTCAGTTCACCTGCTCCTGTGTATGTAACAGAGGAGGTTTTTTCCTCAGCTCTGGGAGGATTAGAGAGAGATTGTCAACATTGATCGCTGCCTCCCTGTCAGGGAAAGCACGCCCGATCTCCGTCTCCTCCTTCAGAGTGCCTGTTAGCAGAGCAACAGTCCCATACAGGGATCGACCTGCCTGAAGGGGATCAGGATGAGGTTGATTCTGTTATAGAGGAATCAACAGTGGGGGAACCTTTTCACAGCATCTCAAGCTGAAAGATTATGGGTTCAGTCTCTGACTAACATGGTCCGATCAGCATTTAAAAATGCACCTTGCGGAACCATCAACCACTACTGTATCCTCGTTGGGGTCGCTAGAAGCCCCCAGACTGTCTGTTCTTTTCCACTTCACCCTTTACTGAAAGGGCTCATTTACCAGGATTGGGAACGTCCTGAGAAAATATTTATTCCCCCAAGAGGTTTCCGGTGGTCTATCCCATGGAGGATAAGTTCATCAAAAAAAAAAAAAAAAAATGGAAGGTCCCTACAGTGGACGCAGCCATCTCTTGTATGTATAAATCACTGACATGTCCAGTGGATAATGTCCAAATGTTCAAGAACCCAATAGATAAAAGATTGGAGTCCTTATGAAAATCTGCTTCTTTCTACAGCAAGCTTGGTGACACAACCAGCAGTAGCAGCTATTGGGGTCTGCTAAGCAGTGAAGGATCAGTTGAAACAGGTCTTGAGGGACTTGACAGATCAGCAGGCTTTGCCCTAGCTGATCTACCTAGAGCCTTAGGCTTTGCGGTTGACGCCATAAAGGATTCAGTCCATCAGGCCTCCCGCCTTACGCTGTCTATAGTACATATGCGTAGGCTCCTATGGCTCAAAAACTGGTCTGCTGAAGCTCCCTGTAAAGAATGGCTGGTTAGCGTCCCATTTCATGGTGAACGCTTATTCAGGGAAAACCTGGACAAATATATCCAGAAAATTTCCAGCGGTAAAAATACGCTCCTGCCGGTTAAAAACAGAGTTAGAGGTCCCTCTTTAAGAGGCCTGCTTCTCCAGTCCCTGGGGCATCGGCTGTGTAACAGTTCCGACGGCCTCCTCGGTCAAATCCCGGGGGTAAAAAACAGGGACAGTAGCAGGGTAATGAGAAACCCTGGGTCAGGGGAGATACAAAACCTCCCCCAAAGTTAAATTCATTGAAGCCCCCACTCAGTCGGGTGGGGGGAGGACTCCAGTTGTTCGCAAGAGACCTGGCGGGACACGATCAAGACAGATAGGTGCTCTCTGCAGTAGGTTTGGGATACAGTTTGGAGTTAGACTCTCCTCCTTCCCATTTTTGAGGTCAAACGTGCCAAGGGATCCCCGGAAGAGAGAGTCCCTCCTGTTGGCACTAGAACAACTATTGCTCCAAGGAGTAATTATGGAGGTTCCCCTGGAAGAATGAGGGTTCGGGTTTTACTCAAACCTCTTTACAGTCCCGAAGCAAACGCGGACGGGAGGCCCATATTAATTCTAAAAGGGCTATACAAATTCCTGTATATCAGGACTTTCCGATGGAGTCGATCCGATCGGTGGCCACTGCCCTACAAGGGGAGGATTGGTTAGCCGCGATCGACATCAAAGTTGCTTATTTGCACATTCCCATCTTTCCAGTCCACCAAAAATTTCTACGCTTTGCAGTAGAAGGGCGCCATTTTCAGTTCAGAGCCTTACCCTTCGGTTTGGCCACAGCACCACGAGTGTTTACAAAAATTCTGGCCCTTTATTGGCCAATCTAAGAACACAAGGTGTAATGATAATGGCATATCTGGATGACTTGTTGCTGATAGACCACTCAGTGAAAAAACTAGACGTGGTCGTTCACAAGACAATCAAGTATCTGGAATCTCACGGTTGGATTATCAACCGAGACAAGTCAGCCCTAAAAACCAGTCAAAAGTCTGGAATACTTGGGGCTAAGGTTGGATTCAGGCCAGAGAAAAATATTCTTGCCTCGAGGAAAGGTGTTGTCTTTGAAAGATTTGATCCACTTAGTGGGTACAAAAAAGACAGCCGTCCATACGCCTGTATATGAGGCTGCTGGGAAAAATGGTGGCATCATTCGAAGCAGTACCCTACGGTCAATTCCATTCAAGGAATTTGCAGGGGGCCATACTGTCAGCCTGGAACAAAAAAGTTCAGGCCCTAGACTTACAATGTCCTTGTCCCCTTCCGTTCGCAAGAGCCTCCGTTAGTGGTTGGTTCCCCAGAATCTGGAAAAAGGGAAATCCTTCAGTCTGATTTCTTGGAAGGTGGTCACTACAGATGCCAGCCTTATAGGCTGGGGAGCAGTACTGGAGCAATAGTCTCTCCAGGGCAGATGGTCGGATGCAGAAAAGGCCCTGCCCATCAATCTCTTAGAGATACGAGCAGCCCGGTATGCCCTAGTAGCATGGACATCCAAACTCCAAGGGTCCCCTGTCAGAAATCAATCATCAGGGGGGCACCAGGAGTCGTGCAGCCCAGAGGGAAGTAAATTACATCCTGAAATGGGCAGAAAAATATGTCCCAGCCATATCTGCGGTATTCATTCCAGGAGTGGAGAATTGGAAGGCGGACTTTCTAAGTCGCCAGCAATTAGGCCCAGAGGAAGGGTCCCTTCACCCCGAGGTTTTCTGGACAATATGTCAGCGGTGGGGAACATCGGATGTAGATCTTCTAGCATCCAGATTCAACGCAAAGGGGGACAGGTTTGTCTCTCGGACAAGGGATCCCCTAGCTTGCGGCTCGGATGCCCTAGTGTTCCCTTGGGATCAGTTCAAGCTGATATATGCATTCACACCGCCACAATGGTTACCTCGATTACTCCGCAGAATCAGGGTAGAAAAGAAACCAGTGATTCCGGTGGCTCCAGCGTGGCCCCGAAGAGCGTGGTACGCGGAGATTGTAAAATTTCAGTGGGGAGTCCTTGGACTCTCCCACGTCGTCCGGACCTGCTTTCGCAAGGACCGATATACCACCCTTCCTTACCAGCCCTAGGTTTGACGGCCTGGCTATGGAAGCCCACATTCTAAAAAAGAGAGGGCTCTCTAATCCTGTGGTATCTACCATGATCAATGCCAGGAAGCCGGTATCCAGGCAGATCTAATATAGAATCTGGAAGGCGTACATCGCGTGGTGTGAGGCCAAGAAATGGCATCCACATAAGTACGTAATAGGTAGGATTCTGGACTTCCTACAATGGGCTGTAGATAGGAAGCTTGCCTTGAGTACTATCAAGGGTCAGATTTCGGCCTTGTCAATATTTTTTCAAAGGCCCTTGGCTTCGCATTCACTAGTCAAAGCCTTTATACAAGGAGTGATGCGTATTAGTCCTCCGGTTAATATTCCCATATGTCCATGGGATCTAAACTTGGTTCTGTCGGTTCTACAGAAACAACCATTTGAACCATTACAGCATATTTCCTTGGTGCTTCTCACCAGGAAATTGATTTTTCTAGTAGCCATTTGTTCGGCTAAAAGAGTATCGGAATTAGCAGCTATGTCCTGTAAGGAGCCATATCTGGTTATCCATAAGGACAGAGTAGTGTTACGTCCTCATCCAGCCTTTCTTCCTAAGGTGGTATCGAGTTTTCATTTGAACCAAGATGTGGTTCTTCCTTCTTTTTTCCCCAAACCTACTTCGGTAGAGGAAAAGTTATTGCATTCTTTGGATGTAGTAAGAGCAGTTAAAGCTTATCTAAAAGCCACTGCTCAGATTCGCAGAACGGATACTTTGTTTATTCTGCCGGAAGGCCCCAGAAAGGGTCAGGCAGCGTCAAAATCTACTTTAGCCAAGTGGATTCGACAGGTCATAATACAAGCCTATGGCTTGAGAAGGAGACCGCCTCCGTTCAAAGTTAGAGCGCACTCCACGAGAGCAGTTGGAACTTCATGGGCAGTGCATCACCAGGCCTCCCTGGCTCAAATCTGTAAGGCCGCAACATGGTCTTCAGTTCACACGTTTACTAGGTTCTACCAGGTGGACGTTAGAAGTCAGGAGGATGTCGCCTTTGGGCGCAGTGTGTTGCAGGCCGCAAAAGATCCTCATGTCTGATAGCGCTCAGCTTATATATGGTGTATCCCCCCCCTCATTGGGCATTGCTTTAGGACATCCCATTAGTAATGACTATGTCGCTCTGTGTCCCGTGATGTACGAGAAAGAAAATAGGATTTTTATAACAGCTTACCTGTAAAATCCTTTTCTTGGAGTACATCACGGGACACAGAGCTCCCGCCCCTCTTTGGGGACACTTATTGCTTTGCTACAAAACTGAGGTGCTCCCGGATGGGAGGGGCTTATATAGGGGAGGGTACTTCCGGTTTTGGAAGTTGCCAGTGCCAGCACCTGACGGTATCTATATAACCCATTAGTAATGACTATGTCGCTCTGTGTCCCGTGATGTACTCCAAGAAAAGGATTTTACAGGTAAGCTGTTATAAAAATCCTATTATTTTTCTCCCCCTTTATTTTCATCTGGTGATCTAGCCAGTAATGTACCCTCTTCCAATGAAAGAATAGGATTCTGCATGTTGAGCATGGTCAGGTATAGGGAAATGAGCAGAAAAAGGTCAAGTGTGAATGGGGGCTTAGGGTGCCTCCACTCCACTGCAGGAGCAATAGAAACCTCTTCGGTCAGCAGAATTGTCACTCAGGGAAGAAGGATTTCTAAATTTGGACAGATGTGACTAACAAATTGGCGCCTAAACTCCAGGTAAAACTTTAAAAGTAGATTTTTTATTTTATTTTTTTCATTTTTTTTATAGGTTTTATGTAAATGAATAATAGCTGATCATTGCAAGCAGTTCTGTCAGTTAAATGCTTTGTCTCATCACTCTGACTGCCACTTTTGCTGGAAAGCTTGGTGTGTTTGTTCTTAAAAAAAAAAAAAAAACTTACGGGCTGGTAGACATGTGCTTTTTCCGGAGATTCGGAAATTCGAAAAATTTGTGTTTTTTTTCGTTTTTTCATTTTTTTGCTTTTTTCAGAAATTCGGAATTTCCGAATTCCAAATCTTCGAATTTCCGAATTTCCAAAAAAACGAATAACACTAAAACGAAAAAAACAAATTTTTCGAATTTCTAAAAAAATGGAAAAGAAACTATTTTCCGATTTTCGGAAATTCGGAAATTCTAAAAATTCGGAATTTCCTGAAAAAAGCAAAAAACGAAAACGAAAAATTTCCCATTTTAGATTTTAGAATTTTAGATTTTAGAATTTTGCAATTTCGACTTTTCGAATCTCGAATTTTCTAAATTTTCGGAAATTGAAAAATTCGGAAATTTCGGAAATTAACGAATTTCTCTAAATTCGTGAAAAACGAATTAGAAACAAAACGAATTGGACATGACTACTGGCTGGTAGGGATGAGCTTCGTGTTCGAGTCGAACATACGTTCGACTCGAACATCGGCTGTTCGATCGTTCGACGAAGATCGAACAATTTGGGCCGTTCGCGCCAAATTCGAGTGACGCGAATGGCCCACAATGCACTACGCCATCGCAGTGTCATCCAGGCGCTGTGATTGGCCAAGCATGCACTGTGACCCCGCATGCTTGGCCAATCACAGCGCCGGCAGCGAGGAGAGCAATGATTGGCCACAGGCAGGATGCCTGTGGCCAATTATTGCTGATGGGGTTTAGTACACGCCCCACACTATAAAAGGCCGCCAGCGCGGCGGCCTTGTGTAGTGTGTTCCGGAGCAGGGAAAGAGAAGCATAGGCAGGGACAGTGTCATTTTTTTTCCTTTACATAATCCTGGATTCCTTGTGTTTAGGGACAAATAAGGATAGGTAGGGAGAGTGTCAGTGACAGTGTGCTATTCTGTGCTAATCCTTGTTTGTAGGGACAGAGAGGTACAGTGAGGGAAACTGACAGTGTGCTATTCTGTTCTAAAACTATTTTGCTGAACCATATTTTCAATCCTTGAGTTGAGGGACAGAGAGCTACAGTGAGGGAAACTGACAGTGTGCTATTGTGTTCTAAAACTATTTTGCTGAACCATATTTTCAATCCTTGAGTTGAGGGACAGAGAGCTACAGTGAGGGAAACTGACAGTGTGCTATTGTGTTCTAAAACTATTTTGCTGAACCATATTTTCAATCCTTGAGTTGAGGGACAGAGAGCTACAGTGAGGGAAACTGACAGTGTGCTATTGTGTTCTAAAACTATTTTGCTGAACCATATTTTCAATCCTTGAGTTGAGGGACAGAGAGCTACAGTGAGGGAAACTGACAGTGTGCTATTGTGTTCTAAAACTATTTTGCTGAACCATATTTTCAATCCCTGAGTTGAGGGACAGAGAAGGACACTCGTAGAAATTATCAGTGTGCTATTCTGTGCTAAATCTTGTTTGTAGGGAGGGACAGAGTAGGACAGTGAGGGAAAGTGTCAGTGTGCTATTCTGTTCTAAAACTTTTTTGCTGAACCATATTTTCAATCCTTGTGTTTAGCGACAGAGAAGGATAGGCAGGGGACAGTGTCAGTGTCATTGTTGCTAAGCCTCCTGCACAATATACACCTGAAGGTAGCCCTTATTGCTGTTTTTCCCATCTCCCTGCAGGCCATCCATTAAAATGTCTGGAAGGCAACCAAGGAGAGGCAGACAGTCAGGAGGCAAAAAAAGAGGGCAAGCAGGCTCTGTGTCTGGGGGCAACAGTGCTGGTCGTGTACGCGGTGCATTGTCATCAGCACATGGCCATGGGACACGCTTGTCCTTGTTTTCGGCAGCTGGACATGTTGAGCCACATCATGCCGAAGACTTGGTAGAGTGGATGACCAAGCCCACCTCATCCTCCTCATCCTCTCTCACCCAGGCTCAGGGTAGTGGCAAAGCAGCTGCCAAAGCGTCCTCTTCTCTGGTATCATTATCTTCATTAGTCAATCCTTCCCTAGACCCACCATGCCCTCCTCCTGAGGAGTCCCCCGAACTGTTTGAGCACAGTGTTGGGTACATGCTCCAGGAGGATGCCCAGCGTTTGGGAGGATCTGATGATGATACCCAGCTAGAGGAAGGCAGCAGCGTGAGAGCAGAGAGAGGGGATGCTCAAGAAGGACACCAATCTGGCAGTCATGTTCCAGCAGCTGCAGCATACTGCCAGATTGGCTCCAGTGATGAGGAGGGAGGGGATGATGAGGTCACTGACTCCACGTGGGTGCCTAATAGGAGAGAGGAGGAGGAGGAGGATGAGGAGGAGGCACATCTCCAACGAGGCAGGATGCCTTTGAGTGGCCAGCGTATGGGCAGCACACAGACGGAATCACACCGCAGAGTTCCGCCTGTGCAGGGCGCTGCCTCTGCCCGTCATTCAAAAAGTTCTTTGGTGTGGGCCTTTTTTGAGGCGAGTGCATCAGATCACACAGCTGCTGTTTGCAACATATGTCTCAAGCGTATATCGCGTGGCCAAAACATCAGCCGCTTGGGCACCACATGCTTGATCAGACATATGTTGACCTGCCATGCAGCTCGTTGGCAAGCCTACCTTAAAGACCCACACCAAAGAACAAAGCTGACCTCTTCTTGCACCGCATCAGCTGGGATCTCCAACCCCACTATACCTTCACTCCTCTCTGAAACCTGCTCTGAGAGGAATGAAGGTGTAGAATTAGGTGTGTCACAGGCAAGTACTTGCGGGCACTCTGCTAGCAGTACACCAACGTCCGATTCTAGCAGGCAAATTTCCCTGCCCCAGCTGCTGGACCGTCGAAAGAAGTTCACTCCCAGCCATCCACATGCCCAGCGGTTGAATGCTAGCTTGGCTAAATTGCTAGCGCTTCAACTGCTGCCTTTTCAGTTGGTAGACTCGGCCCCCTTCCGTGAGTTTGTGCAATGTGCGGTTCCTCAGTGGCAGGTTCCCAAACGACACTTTTTCGCACGGAAGGCTATTCCGGCTCTCTACAGGCATGTGGAAGGCAATGTCTTGGCCTCGCTGGACAGGGCGGTCAGCGGTAAGGTGCATATTACCGCTGACTCATGGTCCAGCAGGCATGGACAGGGACGTTACCTTTCTTTCACGGCCCATTGGGTCACTCTTTTGGCAGCTGGGAAGGATGCAGGACAAGGTGCAGTAGTGTTGGAGGTTGTTCCACCCCCACGCCTCCAAAATGCTACTACTGGTTGTGACACACCTCTCTCCTCCACCCCCTCCTCTTCTTCTTCCTCCATGGCCTCTTCCTGTGGTTTGTCCTCGGAACCAGCGGTGCTCCGTAGGCGTTCAAGGGGCTACGCAAGTACGCAGGCAAAAAGATGCCATGCCGTGCTTGCGCTGGTGTGTTTGGGGGACAGGAGCCACACTGGGGCAGAGATCCTGTCTGCTCTGCAGGGGCAGGCCGAGAGGTGGTTGACGCCACGCCAGCTTAAGCCAGGAATGGTGGTTTGCGACAATGGCACCAACCTCCTCTCCGCCCTCCGACAGGGACAACTGACCCATGTGCCCTGTATGGCTCACGTCCTTAACCTGGTGGTGCAGCGGTTCTTGGGCAGGTACCCGGGCTTACAGGATGTCCTGAGGCAGGCCAGGAAAGTCTGTGTGCATTTCCGCAGATCTTATAATGCCAGTGCTCGCCTGGCTGAGCTGCAAAAGGAGTTGAACCTGCCCAAGAACCGCCTTATATGTGACATGCCCACCAGGTGGAACTCAACGTTGGCCATGCTGCAGCGGCTGCACACGCAGCAGAGGGCCATCAATGAGTACCTGTGCGACTACGGCACCAGGACAGGGTCAGGGGGGCTCGGGTTTTTTTCACCACGCCAGTGGGGCATGATCAGGGATGCAGGCACTGTCCTGGCACCATTTGAGGAGGCCACGAGGATGGTGAGCAGTGACAGTGCATGCATCAGTTAACACTGTACCTCTTGTCCACCTGTTGGAGCACACGCTGCGTGGAATAATGGACAGGGCACTTGAGGCAGAACAGAGGCAGGAAGAGGAGGATTTCCTTGCCTCTCAAGGACCCTTTACCCAGACAGTGTTCCTTCTGTCCCACCCATCGCACAGGAAGAAGACGAGGAGGAGGAGGAGGAGGATTGTGTCAGCATGGAGGTGGAGGCTGGCACTCAGCATCATCAGCAGCAGTCTTTTAGGGATGATTTACAGTCCCAAGAAACCAGTGGACTTGTACGTGGCTGGGAGGAGGTGGCTGCGGATCATGTCGTCCTTAGTGACCCAGAGGACTCCGGACTGAATGCCTCAGCTAACCTACGCTGCATGGCCTCCCTGATCCTGCAAAATCTGCGGAAGGATCCTCGTATTCTTCGGATCAAGGAGAGGGACCATTACTGGCTGGCCACTCTCCTTGATCCACGGTACAAGGGTAAGGTTTCGGACCTTATCGTACCGTCGCAGAGGGAGCAGAGGATGAGACAACTCCGGGAGGCCTTGCAGAAAGGTCTGTGCAACGCGTTCCCAGAGACTGGGAGGTTACAAACTCCTGGTCCTGGACAACAAGTTGCTGAGGCTTCGGGCAGTCAAAGAAGGAGCGGTGGGGAAGGTGGCCGTCTGACCGATGCGTTCAGACAATTCTTTAGTCCGCAGCCCCAAAGTATGATCGGTTCCAGCAACCATCGCCAGCGTCTGATATACATGGTGCAGGAATACCTAGGGGCAAGGTCAGATTTGGACACCTTCCCCAACGAAAATCCTCTGGCTTACTGGGTCTTGAGGATGGATCACTGGCCAGAGCTTGCACAGTATGCAATTGAGCTACTGGCCTGTCCTGCATCCAGCGTTCTTTCAGAACGCACATTCAGTGCTGCTGGAGGATTTGTCACGGATCACAGGGTGCGCCTGTCCACCGACTCGGTTGATCGACTGACTTTCATCAAGATGAACCAGTCTTGGATCACCACCAGCTACCACACACCAGATGCTGATATAACAGACTAATTGATTTTAAAATGTCACATCCCTTCAAGACTGATGCTGATGCTGAGTGCCTGTGCTGTTATGTTGACTGGCTAGCCTCCTCCTCCTCCTCAATGATACGATTAACGATGATAGCTTGGAAGATCATTTTGGTTTATGGGTGACGCCACCAGTGGCTAAGGCCCAATTTTTCAGCCCCTGTTTAACAGGGGCGTGTAATTAAAATTTTTGATGCAATACTTTGCAACAGGCCTCATTGCTGTGCTCCAAGTACAGTATCTGTGAGGGGTTGCAGTGTTGTGCCACCAGTGCCTAAGGCCCAATTTTTCAGCCCCTGTTCAACAGGGGCATGCAATTATAATTATTGATCTAATAATTCACAGCAGGGCCCATTGCTGCGCCCACCAAGAGTAACTGTCAGGCCTTACAGTGTTGTGGCACCAGCAACACCATCACCACCACCACCACCACCAAAGGCCCAGTTTTTCAGCCCCTGTTCAACAGGGGCATGCAATTATAATTATTGATCTAATAATTCACAGCAGGGACCATTGCTGCGCCCACCAAGAGTAACTGTCAGGCCTTACAGTGTTGTGGCACCAGCACCACCATCAAAGGCCCAATTTTTACTACCACTGATCAACAATTATATGTTATTACAATTCCTGATATTATACTTGACAGCAGGGCGTTCCAGCACCCACCAAGTATAACTGTGAGTGCTTACAGTGTTGTGCCAACACCAACACCTAAGGGGCCAATTTCTGCAGAGTATATACGGAAGGTCCCTACTTTCAAACATCCAACTTACAAACCACTACTACTTGCAAACGGAAGAAGACAACAGGAAGTGAGAGGAAATCTACCCCTTGGAAGGAAAATTCTCTCCTGTAAGAATTAATATGGGAGAAAGGTGTCTCCTCTCTACTGATGCTTTATCACCAATCCTTGTTTCAATACAAACACCACATTTCAAAAACAGTTGTCATTGGGACGCAAAGTGAGGTGAAATGTTCTGAACAGGGGCACAGACAGCAAAAAAAAATGTGACAGGGGTGATAACCGTTCCCTATGTTTTCCAAAAAGCTAAAAAAAAGGAATTTGGCATGGAGCTACACTTAAACAATGCAGCTGTTCAAAATTACAAACAGATTCTACAGAAGAACAAACCTACAGTCCCTGTCTTGTATGCACCGCCTGTATACGGCTGTTCAGAGTATATAGGGGCTTTTTTATTTTGTGTGCGGGGTTCCCCTTAATATCCATACAAGACCCAAAGGGGCTGGTAATGGGCTGGGGTAGGGGGGGGGGGGGTTGATGGGGTAGCTATGCCATTTTTCCTAAAGATTTTCATCCATATTACCGGGACCAGACATTGCATTAAAGCCGCAAGCAGTTTTAAATGGCTTTTTTTCCTTTAGAAATGTTATTTTGTGCAGGGACAGTTCTAAACACGGGAAACACGTGGCACTTCACAGGCATACTTTAGACACCCCCCAGGTACAATATTTAAAGGAATATTTGACTTTTTTTTTTTCACTTTATGCATCATTAAAATGACTGCTCCCGGAAAACGTCCGTTTTTAAAACTTCTTTTTGCATTGATACATGTCCCCTGGTGCAGAAGCCGGGTTCCCAAACTCTGTTTCGGACAATAACATGGATAATAGTCGTTATAATTAGCACTTTAGAATCCGAACGTTCGCATCCATTGTATTTAATAGGGTTCTAATGTTCGCGCGAACTTTCGGTCCGTTCGCGGGTTCTGGCGCGAACGGACCGAAAGTTTGCGCGAACATTGGCTGGATCACCGGGCAAGAATAAGGGAAAACCGCTTAAAAAAGGAAACTAATGCAGCCACCACATCTAAGAATTAGCTGCATAATATAAATTTTGTTTTTGGGTTTAATACTGCTGATTTCTATTTAAAAATACTATTCAATATACATATGATATTATCCTAGTCCTAGTTGTATAGGCAAGTTTAGGTAATAGATTATCTTTTTATAAAGTATAATTTATAAAAAATTATATACATTTTCTTTTTACCTTAATGCACGTTTTTAGCTTTAGCATCATTTTAAAGCACACTTGACATTTCCGCTGCATTTTTTTTATTTTTTAAATGAATGTGTTTTTTTTTTTTTTTTTGCCCTTCAACTATTGGCAACTAAGTGTTTTGGATTGCTCAATTTCACTTGTTTATAGGTTTAATGGAACCAGCTGAATATGCTGAAATAGAATATAGTATTTTTTACTATTATATTATATTATGGGCATATTACTACCTAACCATGCATACAAAAGGATGAAATTTTGTTTTTCATAATTTGAAGTTTCATGTCTTAAGTCAATAATATCTGGTTTTAAAATATGCATTCTATGCCTCATTCTGTAATTTAGTAGTAGGACAGCCCAAGGGAAAGCTGAAAAACAATGATTAAAGACAGCCTGTCCCCATGCAAAAGAGCGCTAGGGCATGGAGCAGCCTGCGTCTCAGTTAAAGTAAAATGTTACCAGCTGGTTTGTCAATGCCCACATGTGAATTTTCAGTGTGAGTGTTTTGAACAGTTAACTGGAGTGTTCAGGTATAAAACAACTCTAAACTTTTCACCTGCAAATTTAAACAAGCACTACTAAAACCACAGTGGCAGCATGAGCTTAAAGAAAAGGGTCTGGCCAGAATATGAACTTACTGCTTTCTATGATCTCTCCTCCAAGCAGAGTTACCCCGATTCCAGTAAGACTAACTTTGACAGTCAGAGCTACTGTATTAGGAGTGCAATGGATATCACACTGGAACTTGGTGATGAAGGTCAATCTATTGTTGACACTATGGTAGTTAGTTAATAGCAGTTAAAAGATAATGAAACTACTGGTGGGCAGCAAAGGTGAGTTTTGGGTGGGGGAGGTTGGCGACATTGTTATTAAAGCTGTACGAGATCTCCGCAGGGTTTTTGAAAATACACTCTATAGCAGAAACAAATTCAACAGAAAGAAAGTTTTGGAGAAGACTTGGAGGATTCAGAAATGCAAGATGCCATAGAGCTTAGACATGGATTATGAGAGCTATGTTGGGCTGTTAGTGTGTGCTTGAATATCTCCAAACTCAGGAAACAAATGTATTATGCAGTCTGTTTATGAAAACTTATAGTATTACTTTATTGGAGTTCACTGGTGGAGCAAAAATGCACATAAATATTTAGAGGATGAATTCTCAGGGCTTAAAATGGTTGTAAAGGCAGAAGGTTTTTTATCTTGATGCATTCTATACATTAAGATAAAAAGCCTTCTGTGTGCAGCAGCCCCCCTCAACCTCCCTAACACTTACCTGAGGTTCCTCTCTGTCTGACAATGTCCACAAGTGTCTCAGCTGTCCGAGATTCTTCCTCCTGATTGGCTGAGACACAATAACAGTGCCATTGGCTGCCGCTGCGGTCAATCAAAGTCAGCTAGCCAGTCAGGGGAGAGAGGGGGCGGGGTCCGGGCTCCGTGTCTGAACAGACACAAGGAGCTGTGACTTGGCTCGGGTGCCCCCATAGCAAGCTGCTTGCTGTGGGGGCACTGAACAGAAGGGAGGGGCCAGGATCAAAGAAGAGGGACCCGAGGAGAGGAGGATCTGGGCTACTCTGTGCAAATCCACTGCACAGAACTGGTAAGTATAACATGTTTGTAAAGTCTCTTTTTCCTATAAAAATAACAATCACTTTAATCATGTTAAAGGATTTATCCCAATAAACACTTTCAAGTTGAACCTGTCATAAAGTCATTTGGGTCTTGATGGACAATGAAAGGAAGACACGCACTTAAGTCATAATCACTCATAATATTTGTAGCTGTGGAAAATCTAAATATATTTAAACTAGTTTTCTGCTCCTGAGGAAATCTCCTAGACTGTAATTGCCTGCATAAATACAAAGTCTGTGGCGTTACCTGCTTCGAATCCCACAAAGCCGAGGATTTACACTTTAATGGGAATAAGATAACTATGTGGATTATGCTGTCAAATTTTAAAAGCACAGAGTAACAATAAATATAGCCAAGAGATGGCTGCAAATGAACAAAGACACCTACAGTTTATCTACCCTGCAAAACTCTGAGTAAAGAGACTTAACCTTTTTTTACAACCCTGGCAGAGGTGGCTCAAGCAATGACAATTAAGGAGTCCTAGATCCTCTAAAAGCATGCACATGCTTGTATTGTGAAGCCTTTTGCTTTAATATGTTTTAAGTATATTTTTCTGTCCACAATCTTCATGATAATTGGAGGATGGGTAATCTTTCGCAATTGCATGTTCTTGTAAGTTTTAATCAACTGATCATTAAAGAGGTGCTGGAACCACTGGGAAAGTTGGCTTATGCTTTATTGGGCACCACATTCGTTTAAAATGATGAAAACAAAGTTACAGTGGGCATGGTAGCAAATGGCGTATTTCATATTTTTTTTTTTCTTTAAAAAATGTGTGTAATTATTTGCTCCTTTTTGTAATTCTGTCTTGCCACATTGTTTCCTCACAATATTTTATTTTTTATCATTTAAAAAAAATGGAGCCATCACATGTCCGATATAAACCTTTAATGAAACTTCTGTTCTGAAAAGCACTGGAACCTAAAACTGAGAAATCATTTTAATTTCAATAAATCCTTTCACCACCTCCCGGCAGTCCTTTTACTGGGAAGCAAGGTAAACTTTACAATCCTTTTTATTGGCTGTCACAGTCACTTGATTGGGGCCCGTTCTGCCAATTCCCAGTCACAGAGACCAAGAGCTGCCTGTGACAGTTTGGGTAGAGTGCTGGGAGTGCACAGTGAGTGCATTTTTAGTACAGAAACCTTGGCCACCATGAATGCATATGTGAATTTGATTCAGGAAGGAGGTAAGTAAACTGCCATTGCTGACTTGTTTTTTGACCTTAATGTTACAACAATGACATCCATGTTGTCCCTTCACTACTTGGTCACTGACCTGAAACAAGCATGTGACTATCAGATACCCTGTGATTTTAAGATAAAAATGGCTGTTTGCAAACTGTAGTGCTTACCCTTGAAGGAGCCACTGATGGATGGGTCCCCTGATTCCAGAGGGCTTGACCCATCTGGCAATGCCACACCCTCTGACACACCAAGTCTAAAGAAAGAAGTTCCCTACAAAGAAACATGTAGACTGGCAATTGCCATAAGCAATGACGGATAACAATTTTGTGCAACACTGCAAACAACAAAGGGGCAGGTTAAGTGTCTGATATTTGCGCATCGTTTTTTCAAATGCAAATGTTTGGAAAAAACACACTTTAGTTAATTTATGGCCCACAAACACATTATAATACACAATGTTTTTGTAAAATATAAAGACTATGTTACGCCAAGTAAATAGATACTAAACATGTCATGCTTTATTTTTGCTTACGCCCCGGGGAATGGCGACAAACTTCGGTACTAAAAAAAAAAAATCCATAGATGATGCCTAAAAACTTTATTGCTATCACATGAGATGAACAACATCCCTTGTGATAGCATGATAGAAGCACTCTTTGCTGAGACATCTGGGGTCTATTAGACCCCAGATCTCTCCTCTGCCCTTAACAGCATCTGATCAAACTGAGACTGGTTTGATCATATGCTGTTACAAGCCACTGAAGTCAGTAACAGCTTTTTTACCACAAAGCAAAACTGGACGCAACAAAATCCTTGTTGCTTCCGGGTTCATAAACCATAGAGATGATTGGGGAACTTATGTTCTCTGTGGTCTGCCCTCAGTCCTTGCAGAGCCTGGGAAGGCAGCAGAAAGCAGCGGGGGGGGGGGGGGGGTTGGGCTATAGCCGCTCAGATGGCTTTTACAATACTCAGCATCGCCAGCAGAAAATAAAATTAATGGGGTCTTGACTGCAGATATATGGAGCCATGACCCCAGTATAACCACTGAAACATGAGGATGTACAGGTACGTCCTAGGGGTGGCCAGTGGTTAAAGTATATGTAAACCAAGAACAAAATGGTAGTTTACAAGTCCTTCGATGTGGTGGCTGAATTCTTTCTGCTTTCCTGACTCTTCTCCCTTTATTTTCACCTGGTGACCCTGCCAGTAAGACTCTTGTCCTAGAGTGACCATGTTCACTCGCCGTACTGTATTAAGGGAACATGAGTGTTGTCACACTAGGACAGCAAGTGTATTGGGACACCTTCTGCTCTCTTCATCTCTATATCAGTTCTGTAGTCCACAAAGAGAACTAGGAACAATGCTAGCTGATAACATTTAACACATGCAAAGTGCATAGAAAGTTATGAGCTGATAAAATTCTTTTTTTTTTTTTGGGCACGGACATGATGAAACCCTTTCGATTGTACATTTAGGAGATCAAAAGGGAGCAAATAAAAAAAATGTTCATTGTTGGGTTTCAGATATACTTTAAGAATTTGGTGTGAAAAAAAAATGATGCCTTTCAGGTGATTTCTGGAGCATGAATAGCCTCGCACTCTTGCACAGCAGAGCTTAAAAGACTGTAACTCTGGATTCTGTGGGTATTTGATGTGATGAATCTTATTAGCCGTACTGCACTATATAACTGCACAATGTGAAAAGCTGTAGCCTTTGGCAGCTGCTTTTAAATGGTTGTCAATAATATGGAAGCTTGAGGAATAGATAAATAACTGTACATATTACAGGCTGTTAATTTCTATCTGAGCTTGTATTTACATATACATATCCTAACCAGCATTTTTCGATGAGAATTTTTTTTTTAAATTTGTTCAAGTTTATCCTTTTTTAAACTCTGGCCTTTTTAAGTACTTTACAAAATTAAGATTACAACCCAGTAAGTAATATAATAGTTACCGTAAGCATATATTCTATAAATCGCTTAAAACCAACTGCACTTTTTCCTGTCTTTCTAGCACATTACATTTACATTTAGACTTTGTAATGTCTTCTATGAAGGAGATTATATGTTCTCTGCATATTACAGTAGCCTTTTATGTTGCCAACATAACACTTATATACAAATAAAATGTCAGTCTTCTGGGTTCGCTAAAACTTGCATGTGGTGATTTGAAATCTCAGTACTAAAATAAGAAAATGCTATGCTTTTTAGATGTGGTAATGTCAAACTGTACTGTGAGCAAAGGATTGTGAAGGCATATCGCATCAAAACGTGAACTGCTTTTTTAAGAGTTTATCTGATTTTTTTCACTACTTTAAGAATTTAGGTGCCTGCATCTGTTGAAGCTGTATCATGGCACAGATATATGGATGCATTTGGCTTATACATTATATATTAAAATGCATGAAATATGAGTCTTAGGGGCCAGCTCATAAAGCAGTGGTATGGGAGTAATGTTGCTCAAAACAAACACCAATTTATCATTTACAGCAATGTGCTTTAAACTTCAGGACTCTGAAGCAGGTAAGGCACTATTAACATTAATTGCATGCAAGAGGAAAAAAAGGCTGGCAGGGGAGCCCTGATATGTGACCTGTGAATGTTACATGACCAGCTCACCTCCAGCCACAAAGTTCTCTCTGCTGGGTTGAGTAACAATAACTCAAGATACCACAGGCTCCATACTGTGGCCTGCATTTTATGAATGGGCTGTAAAATGCAGACCACAGTATAGAGTAGTGGACTAGTGATATCCACATTCTGTTACTGTATAAATGAGCCCTAAAGCGTTCTTTGTTAATGACAAAATTTGTTATAATTTGCATAGACATTTTTTCTTTTTTTTTTTTTTTTTTTAGAAACTGTCTTGGCACAAAAATCAGTTCCCAAATACACCAAAATAATAGTTTAAGTAAATAGTTTTATTTTTATACTTGGTGATGATAAATTAGCAATTATTCTCTATTTGTTCTGTATTTTGTGGTTTTCTTGCACATGCTTGGTTGTACTAAATGCTGATTGACCAATACAGTATCTGAAATTTTTTGGGCAGATGCATACTGTAGGATGACCATCAATTTTGTGTTTTTTCTTGGCTTGTTTGGATAGTTCTTACTCTGCATTTAAGCTCTTTGTATCCTTGTGTCTCTTAATCTTTGCATTCTGCATTCCCCGCATTGACAGCACGTTTTACAAGCTGTGAGCATTTGCTGAACTTATACAAATAATTTGCATCAGCAGATTGGTCTCATTTAGTTTATTTTCCCCTGGGGTGAAAGAGAATACAGTTTCTTTAAGTTAGCTTGCCACTGTAGTCTTTTGCTTACTTGGCTTTTCAAGCAGAAATTCATATTTTATTTAGGTTAAACATGTATCTGCATTAGCACTCTGTTCGTAAGGAGAAGAAAAAAAAATCACTGTCGGTGTATATACAATGTTTCATAATGTATAAATGGTAAGAACAATTACATTTTGCAGAGATGGGTCATATGCAGTTATCAGACCTTGTCCCCATTGCTCCATCTATTGCATTGCTTGTTCATCCATTGAAGCACATATATTCATTGAGGTTTCCAGTTTAGAAAATTAGATGGCATTTTTGAAGGCCATTTTGGGACCATAGATTCTGAATATTGGTGGTCAAATCCCATGACTGCTACCCATAATGGCCTCTTTAATCTACCACTTGATAACAGAGTTTGCCCACTATAACATAACTACTTGAAGTTTAAGTATAGTCAAAGCTTGGTTTTGGATAGCATTAGAGAGAGTGAGAATCCCTTCCAGTTTTTTTTTTTTTTTTTTTTAATTGCTGTCTACCTGTATTTGTCCTGGTCACCACTTTTTTCAGGAAAGGAAGTAATGAAAAAACGGTTGTCCCCAGAACAGGATGTGGCAGAAAATCTAATGAGGACCGTGGTTTTTGTGACTACTGTTCAAGAGGGAATTTACCTTCACTTTACAGAGATTTTTTTTTTGTAACTGCACGTCTATTTTATATATTAGCATGACTGACAAAAAGTGTTGTACAATATCACAGTCAATCAAAAAATTATGAACTCGGCTCTGCCAGCTGATTGTTTCTCACGATTATTGCATGATTACACTATTATTCCACTGGAAAAGAAAGGATTATTATTTTTAAAGGGAATCCTTGTGATTGGAATAGTTTTTTTAAAACTGGTAAAAATTCCTCTGACAGCAGATCAAAGGCCATTCATACATCTGAGTTGCACAATTTGGCAGAAAATTGCTGGATTGAGTGTCTGTTGTCTCGTGTCTTTGGATACATTTGACATATAAGCAGGGCTTTTTTTTTTCAGCAGTAACGTGGGGGGAACGCAGTTCTGGCACCTCCAGCACTAAATGTATGTAATGGCAAGGGGTGTTGGAGAGTCTATTATTGCTGTCTGATGGGTGATCTATTGTTGCTGTGGGAAATCTATTTTTACATGGTGGTCTGTTGCTGGGGAGATCTACTGTTGACAGGGGTCTATTGTTGCTAGCAGCTGGAGAGTCTCTTTGATGCTGGCTGCTGGGAGATCTTTTGCTGCTGCTGGGGTGGTATTTTGTGGGGGTCCATTGTTGCTGGGCAAATCTATTGATGCTGGGGGGGGGGGGTCTATTTGCTGCTGGCTGTGGGGGATATATTTTACTACTTTTCTTATAATTGACAAATTCCATACAAATTACTTAGCCCCACAAAATGATACTTGGCTGTGTATTTTCTAAAAGGGGCGATACTGGGAGGTGGATAAGTGGTGGATAGGGGGTGGAACCAAGGGACAGTGCTTGAGGGTGGGTAGTGGGCAGTAACACAAAGTGACTCAAGGGGTGAGTTCCTGCACCTATTCTCAGAGAAAAAATGCCCTGCATATAAGTTATCATTTTATCATAAGACCTTCTCATTTTAAGATTTTTATGTGTCCAATAAATTCCAAATCAATTTAAGTTATGAAAATTTTTAATGATTCTGTGAAGTGTAAGCACACAGTATAGCTTTTATTTCCTTCTATGGAATGGTCTCTTACTTTATATAGAGTGGCCATATTGTGGGCACAGCTGGTGGTACATTGCTGAGTCCAAAGAGTAATTGTAATTAGACTGAAGGTCTCGGAGCCACTGCAATTTATGTTAATTGTGTAAGACATGGAAGGTTTATGTTTATATTTTGTGATATGTTTTAAGGGTCATTTCAGGTAAAATTTAAATTGCGGTATTTCATAGACACTGGAGTTCAAAAATCACTTTCCATTTTTGATGTCTATTGGGTACTCAGAGTGAGATCTTTGCAGTTTGCAGGTTGGCTATATCCTTTATTCAATTTTTGGTGAACTACCCCTCTAACCCCCTTTAGGTAAAGTCCACTTACCAAACCCCCTCCCCCTCCCCCCTTCCCCTAGCAGCTCACTCACTTTAGTTTCAGACCATAACCATTTTCAATGCTTACTTCTTTGGCATTGAAAAATGGCAAACACTAAGAGAGTTTTGCCACCAAGCTCCCATCTGCTCCCGTCTGCATTCTGAAACCAGGAAGTTGGCTGCTCATTGCGAGCGCCATCCAGAGATTGCTTAACATTTTCTTAGTGAATGAAAATCACTCACTGATTGTTCAAGGTGGAGGGGGTTTTGTGGCGTCATGCAAAGCATTCTCTGATTGGCACCGATGTGGCCGACTTGTGTTCAGAAAGAAGCAGGGCAGCCACTCGGAGTCGGATCCAGAAGCAAGTGGAGATCATTGGCGTCATGATGTCTGATTCAGTGATTTCCGACTTTCAGGGACATCAACCTGGTATAATGTATGCATTGGTGTAAGCCAGTGTAACTGTGTATAAAATATTCATACCTGGAATTCTTCTTTAATCACCAGCTGGACACTGAATGGTGTATGGATTTATATCAGCATAATGGGAGTTCTGACACAGTTACAGTCCTCTTTTTATGGGAACAACTCTTCATATACTTGGCTTGCTAGCATGGTATTCTTTTGGGTCGGATTGTTTTGCATGTTACGCACCAGAAAAAAAAGCAAATAGTGGGGAAAATGGCGCCTATGAACCCAGTTACATACAACGTGCAACAAATTGTCAGGAAGAAGTTTTTAAAAGTTTCCTAAGCACTTGCCAACATCTTTTCGTATTAAGATATATTTTCCCTTCTTTTTTTCTTGTACTTTAGACAGCGTAAAAATACTCGGACCATACACTGTAGCGGACTAGAACCAAAGTATTTGATAAATCTGATTATTTAATATGTTTCCTCAAATATAATTCAAAACTTTTTGGCTAAGATTTTAATTTTGTTCTAATCGCGTAAATTAACTATCAGTTTTCTTGTACATTTATATAAACAAAACAAAGTGATATCCAAAGTTCCAAGTTTTAGAAACTTGAAATTTTTAATTCAAAATCTTCCTAGGAGTTGAGAGAAAAGTCAGCTTTTATGTACTGAAGTCTGTCTTGACAGCTTGTTGTGCAGCAAAATTCTTTCCAATTAAACAGATATAAAATGCTGGCTGGATATTGTGAAGGTAGAGTACCAACTCCAGGAGGTAATTTTGAATTATCCTCATGAATTATTCATTATCCAACACCTTCAGTCTGTGGGGAAATAACACACACATACAAGCGGAAAGATAAGGCATAGTTTGTGCCAAGTGTGGTTTTTGATTTACAGACACAACAAGCTTGTGGTTTATGTGCAACCCCCGTCAGTCTCAGAAGATTAACACATAAACCTCTTGTAGCAGTTGGCATTAGAATGCCAGTCATGCTGCAAAGCTCATCTCAAAAAAGTACACTGCTTATTTTCTGCTTGGATTAATTTCAGTGAAGACAGTGAGATTTACTGAGCTCTGGTGGCATAGTTCATCGACAAGTGTTCATTCATACAAACCATTTGTTGTGCAAAAAAAATTAGTCAGGCCCATTAAGGGAAAATGGGGTCCTGAATAAGGTAGCAGCTTTGCCCCACATTCTTTTAATTGATAAGGACGGAAATAGGAAAAAGCTGACCCACATGCACTGTCTTGCCTGGCATGACGCCTTAAGACCCACATATTACTTACAAGCTCTCTTGTAAAGTGACAGGTTGTGCTATCCCCTTGGTTTACTAAAGGAATAATAAAGGTGGGAAAGAAAAAACCGCTACATAGACGTAGTGTATGTCCATGCATGTGGTCATTGTGCAACTTGCACAACAGCTTTTGCTGCTTAGGACTTTGCACATTTAGCCCTGTTTTGAGGTGGGTTAAGAGAAATGGCCCTCCTCAAACAGGGCATTATGCTAAACCTGTAGGTAAATAAGATGATCAGAACCTTCGTTAAGTGGAAAAGTGGGTTTGATAATGTTGGCATTACCTCCGCCCAGGACAAGACTTCTGTAAACAGAAGGGATTCCCTTCCTGGGAAATTCAGTAATCTAATCAAAGTAATTGGAAGCAGAACTACTGCAACCTGTATGGAAACAATACAATATTTATATAATAAGATTTAATAATGGCACATACATCCAATGTACAAGCAGGTAATATCAGCAAAGGGGCTGACAGGTGTCCTGGTGGATTTGGGCATAAATACCCAGGCATACCTAAGATAGTTATTTATAGAGATACCGTCAGATGAATGTTGCAGCAAAGTCCCATTGCAGGGGCCCGTGAGGATGGTGCAGCATCTGTCTTTGTGTCAGAGGCCTGAAGACGAGGTCTGTGGTGAAGACCTTGTCTTCAGGTTATAGTTTCTTTCTCAATAAGCCAAAAAATGGCATGAGAACCCCTAAAAATCAATAACAGGCCCTTCCGGAGTGAATCCCACACAAAAAACTAAAATAAAAATGGCATGGGTTCCTCCCAAAATCTATATTAGACCTTTTCAGATCTGGTGCATATTTTAAGAAGGAATCCCACACATAATAAGAAAAAAAAACTGCCCCCCTAAAATCCATGGCAGTGCCTTTTAATCAGAGCATTTATTTATTTTTTATTAAGGCATTTTTTGCCTGCATGTTTGTTTACTCTTTACATGTTTATTTTTTTTGTGAATAAGTAAGGATAATCCATTCCCTTTTACTCATTCATGCAGGGAGGGGGTCAGTATTGAAATCCTCCTTTTTAAAGTGGGCTTCCAGATTCCAATAAGCTCCCAGCCTGCTGATCCTCTCAACCACCAGGCACGGGTTGTGGAGAAGAGACACTTGTTCTCAACAACAAGGGGGCAAGGTGCTTTGCCGGGGGTTCACCCTGGCAGGCTGCCCACCCATGGTTAAGGGCTTGTGGCCCGATAAGTTTCCGGAGGTGAAGACATGCATTCATCCCTTTTTTCTGGCCTGCCATGCTGCATGATTGGATTAATGGGCTGAAATGGATTTTGGGGGATCCCATTTTTTATTTTTGCCACAGGATTTCCCCTTAAAATTAATTTCAGATCAAAAGGTTCTCAAATAGATTTTGGGGAAATCCATGCCTTTATTTTTCTTGAATTAGGTTAAAGATCCCTTATTTTAGAATCTTTACCAGTTACAAATGGCTTGGTATTTTATGGGTGACCCATATATATATATATATATATATATATATATATATATATATATATATATATATATATTTTTTTTTTTTTTTTACATTTCGGATTGGTACATGTCCCTTAAAGGTTGTACCCATGCCCTTCTTTTTTTTATTTTTTTGCCAATACCGTGCATACAGTATTTACCCTTTTTAAAATGGGGATACTTGACTTTAAAGATTTGTCTCCCATGGACTTCAATGGGTTTTGGATTTGGTGGCCAAATGATGACCTGAACTTTTAAGTATGTTTGTTTACATCATTCCTAGTAGTAATAATTAGGATAATGTGTTAACAGTGTCAGACTGATATACACACTCTAACACGGTTTTACATTGCTTTCCCTGGCTACTATATTAACATTAGAGTTGCAGAATGTTCACACATTTTCTTTAAAATGTCAATAGAAGGCTTTTACTTCACTGAACCTGCTTAAACATTGGCACAGTAGTAAAACTGTCTTCTCCTATAAATATATCATCAGTGTTTATTTTGGCAATGGGTCAGATAATAACAAAAGCTAAGCAGCAAATGATATCCTATCTGTTTTTTGTTTTTTTGGATCAATAGTAGACTTTCCACTAGGAAATATGCGGTTTGTTTTGTGGTGTATTTTTTAATATAAAACATCTCATGGTGAAATTGTTACTTTCAAATTTTAACTGATGTATAGCAAATAGATTTTTTAAGTGGTTTTACACTCCTAAAAGATTTTATTTGATCCTGTTAATATTTTTCTGTTGAAGATGAATATCTTTAGAAGAACTCCTTTGTATTGCCGACTTTGTTTCCAGATATTCGATCTTCCTTAAGATAATAATTTTTAATAGAACGTAATCACTTTATAGTTAGGACAGGGAAATGTTTTTTGTCAGGATTTTTTGGGTGCTAGTACATTGAGGAAACATGCAAGATAAAAAAAAAAACAATTTTTATTTAAAACATATAAGATAAAAACACAGATATTTGTGATCAAAACAACATATACATAGATGCAGCTTGTGTGAAGTAATGCCAGATATGGAAAATTATGTTGTCGTGTGGATGGTAGTAGATAAAACATTTATCCTGACATGTTTCGCCACTGTGGGCTTTCTCTGGGGATATATTATGGTGGCATGACACACATCACTAAATATATAAAGAAATACATGCATTTAGAACATATTCAATATCCATGCTCAAAAAAAAAAAAAAAATCTATTAAGAACATTGCCTGCCAAGACCGGCTGCACCGCCATTCACCCAAGCAGGACTCCATGCAACTCCAAAGATGGACACCTGAATCAAGGAGAGCAGCCTCGATGGGGCACAGAACGTACAGAAAGCAGCCAAGCAAGGTCTTAACTGACCGACTATGAAGTGAAAAAGTAAAGGTAAGTTGTATGTATATCTGCCATTAAGGTATTAGGAACTGATGGACAGATAGAGGCTGCTGAAAGCGGCCGACGGATTTAAGAATATATAGCACTGCACACGATTAATATACTCACTAAAAGAGCTATTGAGTTGTAGATAGATCAGGGGTATGTAATATAAGCTTATTTAATAATAGCTAACGCCAAAGAAGGCTGAAAAATATTGAAAATTAATTAATAAATAAGATTGGGGCTTTAGTATGATATAGCATTTATGTATGTGAAAAAAAATATCTCACACATCCATATACAGGGACCATTATTTGTGTTATAAGCCAGTAAACAAAAGATTAAAAAATTCAAAAAGGGCTTTTACAGACTCAGAGAGCTGTTACAAACGATTAAGCTGAACTGCTGCAGATCATCTGTTTTCTGCAGGAGTTTAAACAGATGGCAGCAGAAAAAACAAGGCTATAATTAAATATGGACCATTGCAGGTGGATGGTGCACTGATTCATTAATAAGCAGAGAAAAATGTTGGCAAAGAAAAAACCGAGTTGAGCCTCTATGAAGTAAGGTTACCTATAAGCTGTCTGTTGAAATGTCAGGTCACCCCCAATGCAGCGTCTGCTGCCCGGAGTGACCATTCATTTTATGTGCACACCACGTCGGCTGACGTCACCTGCCGAGTGTGGTTGTGCAAAGATTAGTGTGCATGCCCGAGACGCCATATTAGACTACAAGGTCCATAATGCAGAGCGGCCAGTCGGTGAGGGAGGTGATGCAGCGAGAGCTGACATGCCCCAATCAGTGGGCGGGCATCTCAGCCATCTGCAGACCGAACAAGCATACACTGCTGGACCCACAGCAAACCCGAACGCGTATCAGCATTAAAATATAATGCCGCTTATTGTGCTGCACTATCATAGGGGTCATCCAGGGAGCAGGCTCACATCGAGGAGAACACAAAGCCCTAGAAGGGGAAAAGAAAGGCGCAGCGGACCCAACAGGCAATTAGCATGAACATTAGAATAATGAAAGGTAAACCGAAATATCAAGATCAATAAAATTAATAAGGAGCATGAATTGTTTCAACAAATTTAACAATAAATATAAATTTTCATATACATTGATACATTGGTTCATATATCCCCTGAGGAAGCCCACAGTGGCAAAACATGTTGAGATAAATTTATTATCTACTAGCATCTGCACAACAACATCGTTTTTTCCATATCTGGCATTACTTCACACAAGCTGTATCTATGAATATGTTGTTTTGATCGCAAATATCTGTGTTTTTCTCTTATATGTTTTAAATAAAAATAGTTTTTTTTTTTATCTTGCAGGTTTCCTCAATGTCCTAGCACCCAAAAAATCCCGGCAAAAAAAACATTTTCTTGTACATACATACTGTCTATTCAGGGATGTTGGTGCATGTTTTGAACTTATCACTATTCCAAATCACCACCTCTTTACTTTTATAGTTAGTCTTTATGACTTGATGAAAGAGATACTGGTCAGAGGATACTAATCAGTACTGTTGAAAGAAGATAACCTAAAAAAAAAACAATGCAAGGACGATTCTGTTTTGTTTAACAATAAAAAATAAATAAAAATCAGAGTCTCTTTTACCCGATGTTTCTTAGTTTGAAGAGAGACAGAGCACACAACGGGCAACTCCCAGTTCAATTTCCAAGATCCTCCGTCAGGTGCTCAGGCTCAGTGTGTCCTTTACACACCACAACACCAACAAGTAAAAGGATTGAGCCGGCAACTCTGTAGTCCATATAATGATTTTAATGGCTGGTTACATGAAGTGACAAGCAAAACCACTGTCGCGTTTCGACTAAGGCTGTTGCCAAAACGAGGCAGTATTTGCTTGTCACTTCACGTAATCAACCATTAAAATCGCTATATGGACTACAGAGTTGCCGACTCAATCCTTGTCTCTTTAAGAAACTCCATTGCTGTTTTTTCTATAATCTTTGTCGTTTTTCTGTGACCACTAAATGACAGCTAATGTCATTGGTATTTCCTTTGCAGTTGCTACAGCAGTCAGATCATAATTCTGAAGGCAGCCACAATAATGTGCTAAAAAAGCAGAAAGACATCCAGTGCAAAAAAAAACTAGTATAGTATAGTATTAAAAAAAACAATGTGGCTTATCAATTAAAATGAATCGGTGGACAGTAAAAAAGGAAGGCAAGGGGGCGCATGCGCGGCGCGAGTCTGGAAGGTCGCTTCTGAGCGGAGCTCCGTACACAGCGGGGACCTTTCCGCCTTCCCTGGGGCCATCGAGCACTTAAATCGCTCTCTTTTCTACCTGCACCCCCGAGGGATACAGCGGTGCATGCCGTCCTCACGGTCTCGCCGCGGGAAACCAGCGCAGAAGACCTTAACAAACTACCTCCTTAGAGTCAGGGAGATGTCGGGGAAGTCCCAAGATGGCGCCGAGCCAAAACGTGCTCTGATCACCGCTCACAACCCGGAGGCATCCCCAGCACACTCATCAGTGGATGGTGAGTACAGTTTACAACTCACCAAGGCAGACCTAGATGACAGTCTAGCCGCAATGTACACAAAGCTGGCAGAGAAGTTCCAAACTGAACTACATAAATCCACTAACACTCTGCAGCAGGAGATAGAGGTGCTGGGAGGCAGAACGGATCTCTTAGAGGCTAAACATGATGAGCTCCAGCTTGCTTTCTCTGACCTCCGTAGTGATCATGAATCCCTAACTGATACTGTGTCCCAGCTCCAGTCCCATTTGGAAGATTTAGACAACAGGAACAGGAGGAGCAATTTGAGGATCAGAGGGGTCCCAGAGGTGATCACGGAGCTCATCCCTGCTGTCCACAGGTTGTTTCAGTCCCTGCTTCCAGCCTCCCCTGTGACCGCCTTTGCCTGTGATAGGATCCACAGGGCCCTTCGCCCCAAACCACCTGAAGATAAACCTCCCAGGGATATTATATTATGCCTCAAAGACTACCTGGTGAAGGAAGAGATCCTGAGGGCCTCTCGCAATACCCCCAACATTGTTCTGGACGGTACCAGACTACAATACTTCCCGGATATTTCTCCGGCCACCCTTGACAAACGTCGCAGGTTTAAGGAGATCACCACTCCTCTCCAAGAGGCTGGAATTAGGTACAGATGGGGATTTCCCTTGAAGCTGCAGGTCCCACACCAGGGGTCTACCTACATAGTTGTCACCATCCAAGAAGGGAAGGAACTCCTGGTTAAACTAGGTCTTATGGCGAAAGAAGATCTTCCTAGGATGCCCTCCACCCCTCGCCCGTCGGCCATATGGTCCACCCCGTCGCCGCGCAGAGATCGCTGGAACCGGAGACAAGATCTCAGGGAGCGCCTGAACTGAGCCAATGCTGCTTTCTACCTCTCCCGGACCTGCTCCCCTTGTTATATATATATTTTTTGTTGTAGGTTCTGCTGCTTGACGGAGGGTCTTTGCCGAACGGCTGAGGAGAACCAACGTTAGTGACTAGGGGAGGTGAGATTACATTGACTCTTTTTTTGCACCAAGATTTCCACCCTCCCCCCGGTATGATATTATCTCCTCTTTGCACCTTCGTTCACCTAGATTGGTTCCCGCTGTGTAATCTTGCAGCAGTGCCCGTTTGGTTGTCCCCCCACTCTTGAGGTTACCCCCACGAACCAGGTTGTCAAGAGTGTTGGACCTTTTTTTTGGGGTCCTTTTGGTCAGGAAGTTCTTAGCCTGAATACTTATTACTGCTGCCTATTGTTGGGAAGGTCTTTCCCCTCCTGACCCCGACTGTTTATATGTGTTTGTTTTTGTTGCTATTTTTTCTTTATTGGTTTATGGTTTCAGGTTGCGGGACTATTTTTGCAGACTCCTCTATATTGGCTGCACTCTATACGATTGCCCCTAAGGCTCATGTTATACCAAAATGCAGGGTGATTTTTATATTTCCTCTGGTAGACCCGACTGTCCCCGCCCTGTTGAGATGTTGGACAGCGGTAGCCGGCTCCTCGGGACCCCCCCCCCCAAGGTTAAGGGCCCATTAGCCCTCCTATTTGCAATATGGGCATTAGATTAATTTCCCATAATGTCCGGGGATTTAATTCCCCGCAAAAATGTAAAAAAGCTTTTAATGCCTACAAACGCCTGCAGGCGGATAGAATTCTATTACAGGAGACACATTTCTCTGTTAATAATCATCCAACTTATTTTGATAGATCATTTGGCCCAGGATACTTCACAACATTTGGGTCTAGGTCCCGAGGAATGGCAATATTTATAAAAAAAAATTAATGTTTGATGTTGAGAACGTTTATAGAGACCCAGCTAGCAGATTTATTATCTTGCAGGGTTCATTACAGGGGAAGAAGGTCACGATAGCTAATGTATATGCCCCCAATGACTCCCAGGCAACCTTCTTTAAAAAAAAAATCCAGATCTTAGATAGGTTTGGCTCTCCACATTTGTTGCTGGGGGGGGAACTTCAACTTGGTGGCGCATTCGGCTCTCGACAGAAGCAGGGCTGGCAGCGCCTCCAATGCTTTCCCCAAAACGGTGAAAACACTGCTGCTCACTCACAACTTGGTTGATTCCTGGAGGGCACACAATGTAGGGGCCCGAGAGTACACATTTTATTCCCACCCCCACGATGGCTACTCCAGGCTAGATTATCTGTTCTGCTCCCCCGTACTTATAGCAAACTCCACCTCTGCAGCCATTCATTCATGCCCTTGGTCGGACCACCAGATGGTATCCTTAGACCTTTCCCACATAGGCCTCAGACCCTCTGTAGCGGGTTGGAGACTAAACGAGTCTCTCCTTACCGATCCTATCGTAGTCTCACAGCTTTCTACTCATTTAACTGAATATTTTGCCACTAATAATACAGACGACGTCTCCCCCGCGGTCCTGTGGGCTGCACATAAGGTGGTGATTAGAGGACACCTTATACAAATAGCGGCGGAAAGAAAAAAACAGAGAATGTTTGATATTACCAGGCTTACTACTGACTTAGATACACTGTACCATCTACATACTCAAAACCATGATTCTGGCCTGTTAAAACGAATTAATGATATTAGACTCGAACTAGACAAAATCCTCTCTGAACAGACGGAAAGATCCCTTAGATGGTCTAAGGCCAGGTTCCTGTTGCACAGTAACTCGGCCTCGACCATGTTTGCCAGAAAGTTAAATCAATCGCTACAACCCCCTCACTCTTACAAATTGAGAAATCCTAGTGGTAATTTGGTCTCCCACCCTACAGAAGTTTTAAAAATCTTTTCTAATTATTACACAGAGCTTCTTTCCCCTCCTTCCTCCCCCCCCCAGACCCTACCCTTAAATCGTGGTTAGATGATTTATCTCTTCCTGCCCTGACCCCAGAACACCTACAAGAGCTTAATGCCCCTTGCTCAGAACTTGAAATCCTGGCAGTTATCAAGTCATTGAAACCATCCAAAACCCCGGGTCCTGATGGGTACTCAGCCCCTTACTATAAGAAATTCATGGACACTTTAATCCCTCACTTAAAAGCTCTCTTTAACAATGTTTTCCCCGATGACATGCTTCTTGCGAACATGTCCCTGATCCCTAAACCCAACAAGGACCACTCCCTACCTCAGAACTACAGACCGATTTCGGTCATCAATAATGATCTGAAGATCTTTGGTCGTATCCTGGCGGACAGACTATCGAACATTATTACCTCCCTAATTTCCCCTGATCAGACGGGTTTTATCCCTTCTAGACAAATTACGGACAACATTAGGCTGGCCTCCAATATCATCCAGGACGCGGACTTGCACGCTCGCAGGGTGCTACTCCTTAGCCTGGATTTCCACAAGGCTTTCGATAGCGTACTGTGGCCATACCTAGAGCTGACTTTAGCAAAATTTGGCTTCTCGGGGGCCTTTGTCCACGGATTTAGAGCGCTTTATAACTCCCCGCGCACCCGTATTAAGCTCCCAGGTTGTAATTCGGACTATTTCACACTAGGAAGGGGTACTAGACAAGGCTGTCCATTATCCCCTCTATTGTTCGCCCTTGCCATCGAACCCCTGGCCCGGTCAATCAGCTTAGACCCCAATATTAAAGGATACAATAAAGGGAATCAGGAATTTAAACTTGGCTTATACGCGGATGACGTCCTTTTATTCCTATCTGACCCAATTATCTCGATCCCCAATCTTTTGTCCACTTTGGGAACATTCCAGGACTTATCGGGCCTTGGGGTTAACCTCTCTAAATGCTCAGCCCTCCCCATAAATCTTCCCCAGCACATTATTTCCTCTCTCCAAACTAACTTTAACTTCACTATAGAAGCACAGACATTGTCATATTTGGGGATCAAGTTAGCTCCCTCGCTGGGCAAAATATTCCTCGCCAATTACCCGCCCGCTTTTGTACGAATTAAACTATTACACACTTGGGGCTCATACCATATCACCTTCTTGGGCAGGATCCAAGCGGTGAAGATGTCCGTACTCCCCAAACTTCTGTTCTTCTTTAGGGCCCTACCTAACTATGTGTCTCGTCATACGATTGGCCTTCTGCAGAGGGATGTGAACAAATTTGTCTGGCACTACAAACAGCCCCGATTGGGTAAGCAAATGGTATATAGACTACGGGCATTGGGGAGTTTGGGCTTGCCAAACCTCTGGCTTTACTATGTCTCCTCCAGACTTGTGCAGATGGCACAATGGCACTCCCCCTCAAGCAAAATCCCCTGGCTCCGCTTTGAACGGACGTCTATAACCCCATATCAGGGTTTGCTCTGGACCAGGTCAGTTAGCCCTAGGGTCATCTCCACCTTGAATCTGGTTGTGGGCCATTCTCTACGTCTTTGGTCCCTATACAAGAATAGGCTCTCCCTTCTACCTCCCAACCCCAGATTGGCCTCCTTTATTGGGGACCCCTCGTTTCCGGCAGCTTTTCCTAACACAAACAATTTTGCCCTCTGGATCTCGAATGACTTGATCACCCTGAACTCGTTGCAGAAGGACGGGGTGATTCACTCTTTTCAGTCCCTACAATCCTCCCACACACTCCCTAGGTCAGAATTCTATAAGTATTTGCAAATCAGACATTACTTTAACTCGCTATACACAGGAGCCGCAACTAGACCCAGGAATACATTTGAAGATCTATGTGGCCCTGCCTCCAGAGATAAAGGTAATATTTCCCGTTTATATGACTCCCTGGGAGGTCTTGGCCTCTCAGAAAAATCCACAGCCATCCTCGGGTGGGAGCGAGAAACCGGTGAGGTTGCTTCCCCGGAGGAATGGACTGTCAGGATCTCAAATATGCACAAATGCACGAGATCTGAGGCGGTCAAGGAAACGGTGATGAAGTTACACACCAGGTGGTATTACACCCCTGCCAAACTACATAAATTCTTCCCTGCGGTTTCCGAGCTTTGCTTCAGGGGGTGCCCAGAGAAGGGGACTCATTTACACATTTTTTGGAGCTGTACAGCCCTGGAGGAGCTTTGGAGGAGGGTGGCCAATAGGATAGCTGAGATCATAGGGGTTCTACCTACCCTAACATATCAGATGTGCCTATTCTTTGCAGACATCCCTGGTGCCACCCCCCATGAACAAAAACTGGAGCACACGCTCTTCAGTGCAGTACACTGGTCCATCGCCCTGTTTTGGCGTACCCCTGGAGTCCCCTGGGACCAGGTCCTCAAACGTATGGCGGCTATTCAGATCATGGAGAAGGTCTTCCACACCATCATGGATACCATGCCCATCTATGATCTGAAATGGGAGCCCTGGTCCCCCTGACCAGGTATTTACTGTATGGGTCAATATCTGCATTCATCTGTGTTTCACCTTGCATGGATATAAGCACCTTTTTATGGATAATTTCCCGTACCTGTACTGTTTCGTTTTGTTTCTTGCATTTTGAATTACTTCACTTTTTTTATTTTTTCTCTTTTTCTGGGCTCTCCTACATTTTGTTATGTTTATGATTTCTCTGAACTGGTTAGTATTTTATTATTTCATGTGTCACTGCTGACAGATAAGTATCACGGAATAGTGGAGAGGCTGGTGAAGCCCCCAATTTACAGTACTTTGTTCTCTCAAGGGCTACCTCCATGTGTTACTCGATGCATGTTTATTGACTATGTATGCTCTGTACTGGCCGCTTTATTTTACTTTGTTCATGCCTTAATTTTCTCAATAAAAGCGTTTGTATTAAAAAAAAAAAAAAGGAAGGCAAGTAATCCATAAATGCAGCAGCAGGACAGCTCTGTCCACACGAGTGTGTAACCATGCTGAAGCTCACAGGAACACTGGCTCCATACAGACTGGCAGGCCGACCAGTATGACATCATCAGCCAGAATTGCAGGAAGGGAGGGGCGCGTTTCATGGAGGATTCCCCTTCCATCATCCTCTGTAATCTGTTGACTTCTCTGCAGGTTGATATGCATGTACTATTGTGTACTTGTGTACTTGTGTACAATGCTTCTATACACATGCTTTTAAAGAGACCCAATATTAAAAATAAAAATCCAAACTGGTACATCAGCATGAGAAGACTCTAAATACTTACCTTTCCCAATGTCCATTCTACCAGAACACAATTTTTTTCAGAAATCATCCACTGAGGCCCACTGGGACATTTCCAGGAGTGTATATCCTCTTGATCCAAGAGTGCTAACTTGTTCATTCCACAGGGTTGCTTTAATGACAGGGTTGCTTTGAACTTATCTGGAAGCATTACCATTACATAGCTTCATGCCTTAACAATGCAACGGTTAGATTATCAGGATTTAACTCTAAATTTGAGGTTACTGAAGCATCCTACATGCTCTGCCTTCTAGAGATCACCATAATAATTAAATACTATTCCATGAAAATTAGCATTACTTGTATTTCCTCTGTGTTCAGTTAAATCTGGACATGCTCTCAGCCTGGCAGGTTGTGGCTTGGTAAACAATAAATTGGGGACTCTTTGTGCCCAGTGTGTTTGGGTACAGTGCAGAAAAGCATCCGGGTCTAATCAGGGGTCCTGGGAAAAAGTGTTTGGTACTCACCCAAGATTCCCGCACCTCAAAAATTAAAGTGTGTGTGTATGTATGTATGTATGTATGTATGTTAGTATGTGTATATACGTACTGCATGTGCGGACATTCCTATAGGAGATGGTCAGAGTGTGCGGACATGCGAGATAGGGTCAGTGAGTAAGGACACAGCTGATGGCACAGAGTGACGAGGGGTGTGGTGCTCTATGAGGTGGGGACAGGGTGTATAGTGAGGGTTGCAGGGTTCTATGAGGTGGGGTGGGGGCGTAGTGAGGGGTGCAGTGTTCTATGGGGTGGAGGCAGGGTGAGGGGTGCAGGTTTCTATGGGATGGGGGCAGGGTGATCAGTGAGGGGGTAGATCAGTATGGGGCAAGGGGTGCAGGAAAAGGAGAGGGCTCATGCATAGGGCCAGGAGAGGAGCAGAGGACAGCATCGGAGGTGGGGTGCATAATGGGGGGGTGCAGATAGCCTGGCACGGTCAGAGGGAACACTGATCAGAGCTGGCAGGACCCCGGCAGAAGGGAAGGGCTGCTGGTACTCACGATTTGGTCAGCATATTTGTTTGGCTGGGGGGGGGGAGACTATACGGTAAGGGAGGGAGGAACCTGGGGACCAGGACACATGGGAGAGATCCAAGGACACAGACATAGCCAGCCGTGCACTGAACTCTCACCCCCCCCCCCCCATTAACTTCTGATCTGCTCCATGTCAGTCACCGAGAGCCAGGCAGCAGGCAGAACTAGAGGAGCCATGCAGGGGCAGTGAAGGCTGTCCCTCCATCACCCACTCCTGACTTCCAGCCAAGACGCAGCTGCTAATGGGAACAGCGTTCCTGCTATGCAAAATGTACAGCAACGCCCTACCCATGTTTTCCCGCAGAACGTGAGCCCTGGGTCTAATAGAGAGAGTGCCTATCACCTGCACATTGCTATCACTTTGTCGGCCCATATGTAATGGCAATAAAGTTTGGGTTTTAAAAAAAAATATGTGAACATTTGTTTTAAAAGAATCCCGAGCTGATTGTAATACCCTTGTTTGGAATCTCCCTTGACACAGTGAGATGGATAATTATAGGGCCACATTTAGGTTTTAATGCATTGCCCATGTCAAATTTTGGTTATTATAGTTTTTTCAGGTGCTGGAATCTTGAGGCTTGACGTATTTGTAAAGAGTATGTCGTATTTGTGTGCACTAAATTAAAAAAAAAAAATTCCTCCAATTTAGGATTTGATAAACATTTTCAAACGTAGCATCTGACTAAACATATTTCCACATACTATCTACCGTATATACTCGAGTATAAGCTGACCCGAATATAAGCCGAGGCACCTAATTTTACCAGAAAAAAATGGGAACACTTATTGACTCGAGTATAAGCCTAGGGTGTCCATCTGCATGCCTCACTGTGTCCATGCCTCACTGTGCCTTACTGTGCCCATGCCTCACTGTGGCCATGCCTCACTGTGGCCATGCCTCACTGTCACTGTGCCCATGCCTCACTGTGCCCAATCTCCCTACCTGATCTCCGGCGCTGTGTGACTAGACTGACGTTTAACATGGGAGTCTATGGAAGGGGTGCCCGGCTTTGAAAAATCAGTGCTCCCCGGCCGAAGGTCCCCTGGACAACAAACTTTGCACACTTGTAGAGGAGTGGGGCTACATGTGTGCCAAGTTTGGGGTCCAGGGGACCTAGGGCCAGCCGGTACCGAGTCCCCAAAATCACCGGAGAAATTACTGTTGAACATGGGAGTCTATGGAAGGAGAGCCGGCTTTGAAAAATGGGTGCTCCCCCGGCCGTAGGTCCCCCAGACAGCAAACTTTGCACACTTGTAGAGGAGTGGGGCTACATGTGTGCCAAGTTTAGGGTCCAGGGGACCTACGGCTGGCCAGGATCAGGCGCACAAATGTGAAGATGGACACAGACTCGAGTATAAGCCGAGGGGGGCATTTTCAGCACAAAAAAATGTGCTGAAAAACTCGGCTTATACTCGAGTATATACGGTATTTATCCTACAGATCCTCTGCTTTCAGAAAACATTTGTTTGTGTATATTTTTAAGCCAAAAATGTACTAATAGGGTTAAACCAGGGTATTTTACATAGAACCTTTTTTATTTACTGTATATTAAAATATCCTTATAACGGAAGCCAACAGGACTTCCCTCTCTCCCCTCTGTAATATGTTCTCTTCATGGAATATTAAGCAGTGACCCTCATGCCTCGTACACACGACCAGTTTTCCCGTTGGGAAAACTGCCATGAGAGCTTTTGGCTGGGAAAACCGGCCGTGTGTATGCTCCATCGTAGTTTTCCCGACGAGAAAACTGCTGGAAAAAAGAGAACCAGCTTTCTTTTTTCCCGTCGGGATTCCCGCCGGACTTTTTCCCATCGGGAAAACCGGTCGTGTGTATGCTTTTCCGAGGGGAAAAAAAACGCGCATGCTCAGAATCAAGTATGAGATGTGAGCGCTCTTTCTGGTAAAACTAGCATTCGTAATGGAGATATCACATTCGTCACGCTGTAACGAACTGAAAAGCACGAAGCTGAAAAGTGCGAATTGTCTCTCGCCAAACTTTTACTAACACAAGGATCAGCAAAAGCAGCCCAAAGGGTGGCGCCGTTTGAATGGAACTTCCCCTTTACAGTCCCGTCGTACGTGTTGTACGTCACCGCGCTTTGGACGGGCGGTATTTGGCCTGAACGTGTGTATGCAATACAGGCTTAAGAGGAATCCCGTCAGAAAAAACATTGTTTTTTCCTGCCGAGAAAAACGGTTGTGTGTACGAGGCATGAGTCAATTACTTCAATAAGGGGGTTTGGGTGGGTTATATATCACAAGCTCGCTCTTCTTGCCAAAGATCATCTTCTGTTTCTCACCCAACCCTCTATTAGCTTGCCCAATGTTGGGTTAAAATTTGAACATGTCTGCAATCTAAGTAACTTAAAAGTTAATACTTCCAAATCTGAGAGATATTGAATATTTCCCTCCCTCCATTGTTTAGGGCCCAAACTCAGCGGGAATTTCCCATTGGGATCAAAAGTGGTTACATCACTTTACTTCCACTCAATAACTGTGTAATTTGGGACACCATCTTTGTTGCAAAGTATAATTGTTGCACTTTTATGCACTTGTTCACTTTATTTCCATGTCATATAGTCATACAAGGGTTTTTCATTTTTCACATGGCGCCCCATATCACCCCTTTTTTTTTTTTTTTTTTTAATGGTCACTGCCAGGTTAGAGGGATCAGATCCCCATGGTCTCTTGAACATTTACTACAGGTGGGGGTGTCTAGGATGCCCATTTTGTGTAACTTGCCCAAAGTAGGATGTGCCCCAGGAACATGTATAATTGCATGAGCCTTTGTGCCACGTTAAGGGAGCATTGGGGTATTGCCTGAAGTGCTTCTTCCCACTGATCCTCCACAAAAGGAGCAAGATCTCTCTCCCACCTCTCACTTGCTTTCAGGAGAAAGGACATCAAAAATCATTAAGTCCTTTTGTGGGAACTGAATCGGCCATCATGTTAAACACTGGCTTTGGGGATTGTTGCCACTCCACAGACAAGCCCTGAGCTGCTATAGCGTGTTTGAGCTAGATATAGTAAAATAGCATGGACAAGGAAATTTTATTCGCAGTTCCTCAAAGGAACATAAAGTACCATCTTTAGAGATGTGGAGAAGATGTGTTATCCCCTCCTTACACCTTGTTGCACCTTTGCCAGCTCAGGGTAATTGTCATTATGCCATATGGGACTGTAGTGGGTGAAACCCTTAACCCGTTGCAACTTTTTAGCATATTTCTGAATAAAAAGTGGGCAGGAGATGATTTGGTTACATCATTTTACCTTTTGAATGCATATTCCTACTGACCTTTTGGCCCTCTACCATCTTAATTACTTTAAAATATTGACAGAAATATCCAAATATCTGGTGCATTGGAAGTTTAAACATTTATTTCATGGTTTGGACGCATTAATACTTTGAAAACTCTTCCCTCTTTTTATATATTTAATGTAATCCCTGTCATCCCACCTAAAAAAAAAAATAAAAAAAAAAAAAAATTCTCAACTCCGAACACAGATTCTTAAATTCAGCTTGGGACCTCCCCACTCTTGTTTGAGAATGGCTGTTCTTACCAAAACAAGATCAGTGAGGAGGCCTAGGCCTTCTGGGTGTCAAACTCTATCATAAAGCAGCTTTATTGACCAGATTGTCCAAATTACCATAGGTCAGATAAGTGGGTTGTCCAATTTGAACAAGCTCTTTCCTCATTGGATCTTTGGGCCTTGCCTTGGATACCCCTTCTCACTGACTGGTTCCCACCTCTTTTCCCTTCCTGGCTCAACACCTCTTTTCTCTTTGAGACAGATTCATCATATCATATGGGTTGCTTTATCGACCAGGCCCCCTGGCACCTATCTTTTGATAATCCCCTTTTTTTGGACCTGGACCACAGTTCACCACAATAGTGCTCTTATCCTGGAAAGATAGGCCACAATTGCACCATTTTTACCCTTACTATATTGTCTTGTAGGCATTGACACACTCAACCTCTTCCCATAGTCAGCAATGGCTCCCCATGACTCTACTAGTAGGTTTTCTTCACAGATTTAGAGCAGATGCTTAGTTGGCTCCAGACTATACACCCTAGAAAAGGTTTTTCTCTAAAGATACCACCCCATATCCGTTTCTCAGTTGCATGGCATGTTGAGAGGGAGAAAGCTTACAAAGCGCAACTTCCATGTATTCCAAAGTGAGAGAAATACCTCTGCAGCTCATTCTCCAAAGATGACTGGAGAAAATGTATTTAATTTATTTTTACACACAAACTCTCAATGTCCTCATATTTTCAGGAAACAAGCTATAAGATGGTGTCCCTATGGTATAGGGCCCCCGTTGATCTGCGTTGTATTTTCCCTTCATACCCTAGTTCATGCTGGAGATGCAAGGAAGATGAGGGCACCTACAGTACATATATGGTGGGGTCGCTGTCTAATCTCACCATTTTGGCCAAAAATATTTACCTTGTGCATTTCCTTGTGTATCCCTGATATCCAGGTTTCTCCTGCAGTTGTGCAGTTGCCCTCTTGTCGATGATCCCAGGGTCCATTGCAAAGGTCTAAAAGGTATTCTGAGACACTGTTTGCTAGTGGCCTGAGTTGGCACTTTCTGCTCCTGGTAAACTGCTTCTCCTCCTCTCCTTTTGGAATGGGCCCAGATACGACATGACAATGGAAACTCTGGTGACTGAACATCTTTCCTGATCCTGAAAAAGTGTGTACCACATGGACTTGTTTGCGGGCCTAAAAAAGAAAATTACCGCTCAGGTGTACCTGATTTATCCACTTCTATCCCAAGCCACGGGTGCAGGCAATGCATATAATGATGCGAAAAATGGAAGGAAACTATTGGACAGCCGCACTCCAAAAACAGTTCCTTTATTGGAAAATCACAGAAATCCAAGCCACAGCAAAAAATAAGAGCAGACAAGCTGACGCGTTTCGCACTGTAATTTCAGTGCTTACTCATAGCTTGTTTGCGGGCCTGTAGCCACTTTTTGTACCTTCACTTCATAGTAACCTATTCACTCTCTCTCACACAATGGGATCTTTAAGTGTTTCAAAAATCCTCAAAATTACCTCCTCAACCTACCCATTGACCTTTCTCCTTGCCCTATTAGATCTCCTTTATTTTGTAGGTTTATTACTATGACCTTTTCTGCCTCTGAAAGGCCCCCTAAACACCAGATACAACGTACCGTGTACATTTGTGTGGGTTATTTTTGTTTATTTTTTGCGTTCTTGTGGTTTCTTTTTCGCTTATGTATTACTGCTATTTGTATGGTGCATATCAAGCTTATTGCTATTGATCAGATTTTATTCATGTACCATAAAAATTCTCTGAATAAAAAAGATATTTGAACAAAAAATATCCTTATCAGTTAACCTCTGATTTAAATGGATATGATATAGATATGGGCACTATAGGTAATGTCTATACTCTGCAAAGAAGCTACCTTTTTTTCTGCTACTTCAGTCTCACTAATCCTAAAAAAATTATAGTATATGATGAACCAAGTCAGAGCAAGCAAATTATATTATTCTACCTTTTGGGGTGCAAACTGTTATATTGCTGCCATAAGACCACTCATTGGAACATAAACCTCTTGGGACATATAGCAAAGACGCATCATTTGTGCTCTGTTATATGACAAATGTCATCCAATGAGAGCACATTTTCATGATTTTATGAATGTTTGTTTTTAAATACTTTTTGTAATAAATATTGTTTTTATTCACCAAACGTGTGGCCGTTCCTCACTTGGGGCAACATAATGAGGTCTTTCTTTTTTGGTAGTGTTTGTAAATGGATGAGTACCTCTTTATTAGCCCAATTTATTTTCCTATAAATTTGTCTTTTACTGTACATCTGTCTCAAATTCAGCTTAAAGTTTTCAAAATACTTATGTACAGTAGACTTAAGGTAAATAGGCTTTAAATATAGTGCATGTAAAATGAATGAATTTCTGTTTGGACAGTCTCTTATAAACTGCTATCGAGGATATACTGTATATAAAGGCTGATTTATATATTTTCCTATTGAGTAACTCATGGACAATGCTCTCTGCTGCAAGCAACAAGGTTTGCTAAAACTGACACAATTCTGTATGGAAAAACGATCATTCTTTTACTCCTGGTTAACTCCCAAACATCTGTGCAAAGCTACATAGCTTTTGGTCTCATTCAACATATTACATGTTCTTTCCATTAAGCTCCCCACCCAGGTAACAGAGTTTTCTGGCTGTCTATGTTGTAAATGCGAATTAAGATTTTCAGCTAATATACAAGCAGGCCAAAAGCTTGGTTCATAAGTAACTCCTTTTGATTTATTTAGTTCCACTGAATGCTTTAATATTTTATAAAATGTACCATTTCACAATGGTACAATTTGAGCTTTGAACTACTGACATTGCAATATCTTCTTGGTATATAATATTTATTTATTTTTATAACTTTATTAGATTCTTGGCACTGGATAAGTTTAAAATACTATCTTTTTGCACTTCCAGAAGAATTAGAAAAACTACCCTTGTAGTGGGACCTTTCAACTGTAAGGGTTAAATGCTAATTATATCTAGGGTTGCTGGGATAAGGAGAAATACCTTACTCCACACTCCAGCAGGGTCCCTCTAGCATGTTATGCAGAGTATTGAAATAATGCGTTGGGAGCTTCTTATTTGCAGCAATAGCTTTGCTTTTATGGAGGATTAGCAATGCATATCTTTACAGCATGGAACAGGAACTAACCACAAACAAATGCACTGAACTTGGATAGATGGTATATCCTGCCATATCATAGAATGCACATTTTAATACTATAGCGCCACCTACTGCATAGATAAGTATAATGCATACAGTATATAGTTCACAGTACTTTACATTACATGCCGTTGCTCTTCCAACATAGCAGTGTGATCATGCTCCCGCAAGGTTCTCTCTAAGCCGCTCCTGGCCCCGGTCACACCCCCACCGCATACAATACTGACTTAAAGCCCTGCATTAAATGTGATGAAGCCAAGGGACCACACACAGACCAGAGTTTTGGGGAGGGCAGTGCCATAGAATGGGGATAGGGTTAGGCAGGCCATGCACTGTTCGAATCATGGCCGATTAAGCAGGAACCGGCCAAGATCTGAACCGTATATGGGCAGACTGAATGTACCAATTGGATCAAACGACTAGGATACAACCAGCATGCCTGGTTTTACCTGTGATTTTCCTGCTGTGACCTTTTTGGCTGTCTGTTAGAACCTGGCCAGTTTGCTTTAATGAAATGTGTCATTAAACCAAGCCCATGCTCTGTCCATGCAGAACAAATCCAAATACTTGCTTTAAGGCAGTGCTTCTCAACCTCAGTCCTCAAGTACCCCCAACGGGCCATGTTTTGGGAATTTCTCTTCGATAAAATAACTGTCCAAAATATTAAGCCATTCACTCTGATTTAACCACTTGTTGACCGGCTCACGCCGATATACGTCGGCAGAATGGCACGGCTGGGCAGATCAACGTGTATATATACGTTGCCCTTTAAGACACGGCATTGTGGACGCACACGCGCCCGCTGCGAGCTCCAGAAATGTGACCGCGGGTCCCGCGGACTCGATCTCCGCTGGGAGTCCCGCGATCATCTCACGGAGAGGAAGAAGGGGGAAATGCTGATGTAAACAAGCATTTCCCCGTTCTGCCTAGTGACAAGGACACTGATCACAGCTCCCTGTAATCGGGAGCAGTGATTAGTGTTGTGTCACACGTAGCCCATCCCACCCACAGTTAGAACACATACCTAGGACACACTTAACCTCTTCAGCGTCCCCTACTGGTTAACCCCTTCACTGCCAGTGTCATTTTTACAGTAATATGTGCATTTTTATAGCACTGATCGCTGTTTAAATGACAATGGTCCCAAAATGGCATCAAATGTGTCCGATGTGTCCGCCATAATGTCGCAGTCATGATAAAAATCGCTGATCGCCGCCATTACTAGTAAAAAAAAATATTAATAAAAATGCAATAAAACTATCCTCTATTTTGTAGACGCTATAACTTTTGCGCAAACCAATTAATAAACGCTTATTGTGATTTTTTTTTTTTTTAACAAAAATATGTAGAAAAATACGTATCGGCCTAAACTGAGGAAAAAAATAGTTTTTTTATGTATGTATTTTACAAATGTCAAAAATAGTGCATTTTTTTCAAAATTGTCGCTCTATTTTTGTTTATAGCGCAAAAAAACAAAACCGCTGAGGTGATCAAATACCATCAAAAGAAAGCTCTATTTATGGGAAAAAAAGGACGCAAATTTCATTTGGGTACAACATTACATGACCACGCAATTACCAGTTAAAGAAACGCAGTGCAAAACTGTAAAAAGGCCTCTGTTCCTTAGAATGGTCCGGGGCTAAAGTGGTTAAGAGAGAGGGAAGCTTATTGCATTTACATATTCAATTTTACACCTAAAATTTCAGTTGCCGATTCATGCACAGATTTTTGGCTAGGTGGAACAAGGAAAAGGTTCAAAGAAACTCGTAACCCTCACATTTATGTACAATAATTTCTATGTGTGCCCAAAAAGGGTGGGGAAATGCTGGCGTTGTGGGAGGAAATCTCATATTTTTTTTTGCTCTTTCCCTTTCTAGAAAGTCATGCCAACTAATGGTGGCTTAACGGGTAGTTGAATTACATATCCTCCTTGGTATGCTGGTGACCACCCATGTGTCTGGTCTGCTGTGCTGATTTTATTGGAATGATTAAATTTATTTTTATTAAAAACCTAAAAGAAAAAAAAAAACTTGAATTAAAAGACAGATTTGGTTTAATATACATAGACAATTCTTATAAAATTGACCCCTACTGCAGCAGATCTTGAACCTAGCAGACAGAGCCCCGTATCCACTACTGGTTGAATTCTGAGAAGTATGTGTATAGTTAATGTTGGGTTAACTGTGCAATATAGTGGTGTCTGCGAGAGGGGAAATCCCTCTGCAAACATTGCAGCACAAATGCTCACATTCCTAGCTTAGAAACATAATCATCCATAATTAATTTGTGCTCAGGGCAGGTCTTGGCGGTTACGATAATGATGGTTGTATATGAGGACGGTGATTTTCTGAATTAGCAAACGTCAATCATTTGATGTTGGCTGTTTCAGCTACATCAGTGGTTAACTTCTACTGTCTAAGTACCTCCACTAGGATTTTTAATTTTTTTTGTAATCTAAACAGACCACAAACCATAATACCAATGTAAAAAATAAAAACGTATAATGGGAGAAATACTGGATAGGAGACCCCAAAACTGTAAAGTCGTTTCTATGTGAAGGAATAAAAAAAAAAAAGAGCTACGTGTAGCCCTTCTACTTGTCATAGCTGTAAATAGCAGGGGCAGGAACAGAAGCACCATGTCACTGTTGTAACTGTTTGTGTTACTGAATCTCCAATGTATGGGTACTGCTATGGGAAGCAAAATGGCACCCCAATATGCAAACTTATTTATGGCTGACCTGGAGGACAAATTCCTGAACAGCATACAACAAAAGCCAGACAGATATTATCGCTATATTGATGATATCTTCATGATATGGACTGAAGGTGAAGAAAATCTAAACCAATTCTTCTCATTGATCAACACTTTTCACCCATCTATCAAACTAAAAATGGACTATTCGAACACACATGTCAACTTCCTAGACACTACAGTATACATCAGGGATGACAAGCTTCACACTTCCATATACAGAAAACCGACTGACCGATGCAGCTATCTTCATAGTTCCAGTTTTCATCCCCAACACACTAAACGAGCCATCATACACAGCCAGGCCATCAGATACCACCGAATTTGTTCAGACCCAGAAGTCAGAGATAAACATCTCAGAACACTGGCAGGCTCTTTCCAGAAGAAAGGATATAAAGACAAAACCATCAACAACAGCATAAACACAGCCTTGAAAACCCGAAGAGAAAATCTCCTCCAATACAAAGAGAAAAAAACAAATAACCGAGTACCTCTAGTCACCACATACAACCCAACACTAGAAGGGATCAAAAAGATAATCAAAGATTTACAGCCCATTATAACAGAGGATGAAACTCTGAAAGAAATATTCCAACAACCCCCATTATTGGCTTTCAGACAACCACCCAACCTCAGACACAAACTAATCAGCAGGAAACTTCACTCTGATTATGAAGTCACAAATAATGGAAGCAAACCCTGCAATAAAAAACGCTGCAAACTGTGCAACCAGATCAATCCATCCAAAAGTGTCACACACACAAATGGGACCTTCACCATCATGGGATCTTACAACTGTACCTCCAGTAATGTTGTGTACCTCATCCAATGCAACAGGTGTGGCAAAGGATCTTATGTTGGTGAAACAGGACAGAAGTTGCAAGCGAGGATGAATTTTCACAGACATACCATCAAGGAACATAAAGAAGAGAGTTTCTGCACACCTGTGGGACATCACTTCTCACAACCAGACCACACTATAGAAGACCTCAATGTTTTAGTTCTTAAAGGGAATTTCAGAACTATCCAGGAAAGGAAAACATTTGAACTAAGAATGATAATTCTTTTTAACACAAAAACGAATGGCCTAAATTTAGATATTGGTTTCCTTACCCATTATACTAAGGTTTTATGACCCCCTCTGTGACTAGCATCTCCCCCCTCAAGTCTATAGCTCTCCCTCTGTCTTATCTCACTAACTCTGTCTTATCTCACTAACTCTGCTGCTATCTTTATTACCATTGATTTGTATGTGTTTTTTTTCCTTTCCCTCTGAGATTTTTTTCTTGTTTTGTTTCAACATTCTGCTAAAAAAATTGTGAATCAGTACTGCTTGGACCTTGAAGAAGGGGACATACCCCGAAAGCTTGTCCTGAAAAATTCTATGTTAGTGCAAATAAAAAAAGTATCACGGACAGTACTTAATTTTCTCTGTCACAATTGCACTAATACGGCTACAATTACGTCAAGTATGATGGAAGATACTGCATATAGCCGCATTAAGAAGCAGTTAACCATCCTGATCACAAAGGAAACACAGGTTAGCAGCGACATCTTCTTTCTCTCAAGATGCAAAAAGAGGAATCTCATACCACAGGGTCTCCGGATCAAAAATCCTTGTGCCAATACACTGAACTCTCCTTATGCAGAAGGACTCTGCAGACGTACCAGCGAAAGGTTAAGGAACAACCTCATTCATAAACTGTATGGTAAAAGGGAGACAATCAGGAAACAAAAGCAGTTGGTGTTTGAAACCTCAACATCACTGGACCCTACAAACATCAGCCAAATTAAGAATGAAATTGAAACCTTACAAAGACAACTGCAAAAACATGCCATGAACAGGAAGCAAAAAAAACTCCAAAAGCTACACCAAGAGAAGACCTTTTGGATACAACCTAAACAACACAAAACAAACACAACTTCTATAACTCCTGCTATCAGCAACTTGGAACCCGATCCAGAATCCCAAGGTATCCCTTGTGTAAATGCTGACCTGACAGAAAATGTGGATATAACAGAGGATCTTGGAATCATAAATTTATCAGCTCATAAACTTTCTGCACCAGAAACAACAGTCCTCTCCAAAGGCCTCACATTCTGCCCAACCACCAAATTGGATAATTTACAGGTATGGTCAGATATGGAGGAATTCTTTAGGAGACTGAGGCTCAAAGAATATTTTCACAGTAATGAAAGGAATCCTAGGACAATAGGAGGTGATAAAAAGAAAAAGAGCAGCAACTTCACACCTCCACAAGGACGCAACCCCAAACTGGATACCTATATTGACAGCTTCAGGCTGCGAGTAACATCTCTGATATCCACCCAGCAAAAGAAAATATTATACAACCTTTCACCACTGGAGCGAAGAGCTGTTCACGATCTGCGCAAGAATCAGGCCATAACCATCAAACCAGCAGATAAAGGGGGAGCAGTCGTTGTGATGGATACAGACAAATATATACAAGAGGGTCAGAGGCAGCTGGCAAATACTACTTACTACAAAAAACTGGATTATGATCCGACCCAGGATTTTACTAAGCAATTAAAAGGTCTGATTGCGACCATACCAAGCCACCTGCATTCAGAACTCATCAATGCGATTCCAGATAATCCAGATATTGGAGACTTCTACATGCTGCCCAAAATTCACAAGCCAGGAAATCCAGGCAGACCCATTATAACAGGTATGAATACACTTACCGAACATATCTCAGGCCTTGTAGAAAACATGTTAAAACCGTTAGTCATGAACACTACTAGTTTCCTGCAAGACACCACTGATTTTCTGAACAAGCTTAACAATATACAACAATTACCACCAAATACACTTCTAGTCACTATGGATGTAGAATCTCTGTACAGTAACATCCCTCACAAGGATGGGTTGGCAGCATGTCACAGATTCTTATCATCCACACCAAACCACAAATACACGGCTGAGGATGTTACACAGCTCATCGAATTTATTCTTACACACAACTACTTCACTTTCAACAATGACATCTATCTCCAATGTATGGGTACTGCTATGGGAAGCAAAATGGCACCCCAATATGCAAACTTATTTATGGCTGACCTGGAGGACAAATTCCTGAACAGCATACAACAAAAGCCAGACAGATATTATCGCTATATTGATGATATCTTCATGATATGGACTGAAGGTGAAGAAAATCTAAACCAATTCTTCTCATTGATCAACACTTTTCACCCATCTATCAAACTAAAAATGGACTATTCGAACACACATGTCAACTTCCTAGACACTACAGTATACATCAGGGATGACAAGCTTCACACTTCCATATACAGAAAACCGACTGACCGATGCAGCTATCTTCATAGTTCCAGTTTTCATCCCCAACACACTAAACGAGCCATCATACACAGCCAGGCCATCAGATACCACCGAATTTGTTCAGACCCAGAAGTCAGAGATAAACATCTCAGAACACTGGCAGGCTCTTTCCAGAAGAAAGGATATAAAGACAAAACCATCAACAACAGCATAAACACAGCCTTGAAAACCCGAAGAGAAAATCTCCTCCAATACAAAGAGAAAAAAACAAATAACCGAGTACCTCTAGTCACCACATACAACCCAACACTAGAAGGGATCAAAAAGATAATCAAAGATTTACAGCCCATTATAACAGAGGATGAAACTCTGAAAGAAATATTCCAACAACCCCCATTATTGGCTTTCAGACAACCACCCAACCTCAGACACAAACTAATCAGCAGGAAACTTCACTCTGATTATGAAGTCACAAATAATGGAAGCAAACCCTGCAATAAAAAACGCTGCAAACTGTGCAACCAGATCAATCCATCCAAAAGTGTCACACACACAAATGGGACCTTCACCATCATGGGATCTTACAACTGTACCTCCAGTAATGTTGTGTACCTCATCCAATGCAACAGGTGTGGCAAAGGATCTTATGTTGGTGAAACAGGACAGAAGTTGCAAGCGAGGATGAATTTTCACAGACATACCATCAAGGAACATAAAGAAGAGAGTTTCTGCACACCTGTGGGACATCACTTCTCACAACCAGACCACACTATAGAAGACCTCAATGTTTTAGTTCTTAAAGGGAATTTCAGAACTATCCAGGAAAGGAAAACATTTGAACTAAGAATGATAATTCTTTTTAACACAAAAACGAATGGCCTAAATTTAGATATTGGTTTCCTTACCCATTATACTAAGGTTTTATGACCCCCTCTGTGACTAGCATCTCCCCCCTCAAGTCTATAGCTCTCCCTCTGTCTTATCTCACTAACTCTGTCTTATCTCACTAACTCTGCTGCTATCTTTATTACCATTGATTTGTATGTGTTTTTTTTCCTTTCCCTCTGAGATTTTTTTCTTGTTTTGTTTCAACATTCTGCTAAAAAAATTGTGAATCAGTACTGCTTGGACCTTGAAGAAGGGGACATACCCCGAAAGCTTGTCCTGAAAAATTCTATGTTAGTGCAAATAAAAAAAGTATCACGGACAGTACTTAATTTTCTCTGTCACAATTGCACTAATACGGCTACAATTACGTCAAGTATGATGGAAGATACTGCATATAGCCGCATTAAGAAGCAGTTAACCATCCTGATCACAAAGGAAACACAGGTTAGCAGCGACATCTTCTTTCTCTCAAGATGCAAAAAGAGGAATCTCATACCACAGGGTCTCCGGATCAAAAATCCTTGTGCCAATACACTGAACTCTCCTTATGCAGAAGGACTCTGCAGACGTACCAGCGAAAGGTTAAGGAACAACCTCATTCATAAACTGTATGGTAAAAGGGAGACAATCAGGAAACAAAAGCAGTTGGTGTTTGAAACCTCAACATCACTGGACCCTACAAACATCAGCCAAATTAAGAATGAAATTGAAACCTTACAAAGACAACTGCAAAAACATGCCATGAACAGGAAGCAAAAAAAACTCCAAAAGCTACACCAAGAGAAGACCTTTTGGATACAACCTAAACAACACAAAACAAACACAACTTCTATAACTCCTGCTATCAGCAACTTGGAACCCGATCCAGAATCCCAAGGTATCCCTTGTGTAAATGCTGACCTGACAGAAAATGTGGATATAACAGAGGATCTTGGAATCATAAATTTATCAGCTCATAAACTTTCTGCACCAGAAACAACAGTCCTCTCCAAAGGCCTCACATTCTGCCCAACCACCAAATTGGATAATTTACAGGTATGGTCAGATATGGAGGAATTCTTTAGGAGACTGAGGCTCAAAGAATATTTTCACAGTAATGAAAGGAATCCTAGGACAATAGGAGGTGATAAAAAGAAAAAGAGCAGCAACTTCACACCTCCACAAGGACGCAACCCCAAACTGGATACCTATATTGACAGCTTCAGGCTGCGAGTAACATCTCTGATATCCACCCAGCAAAAGAAAATATTATACAACCTTTCACCACTGGAGCGAAGAGCTGTTCACGATCTGCGCAAGAATCAGGCCATAACCATCAAACCAGCAGATAAAGGGGGAGCAGTCGTTGTGATGGATACAGACAAATATATACAAGAGGGTCAGAGGCAGCTGGCAAATACTACTTACTACAAAAAACTGGATTATGATCCGACCCAGGATTTTACTAAGCAATTAAAAGGTCTGATTGCGACCATACCAAGCCACCTGCATTCAGAACTCATCAATGCGATTCCAGATAATCCAGATATTGGAGACTTCTACATGCTGCCCAAAATTCACAAGCCAGGAAATCCAGGCAGACCCATTATAACAGGTATGAATACACTTACCGAACATATCTCAGGCCTTGTAGAAAACATGTTAAAACCGTTAGTCATGAACACTACTAGTTTCCTGCAAGACACCACTGATTTTCTGAACAAGCTTAACAATATACAACAATTACCACCAAATACACTTCTAGTCACTATGGATGTAGAATCTCTGTACAGTAACATCCCTCACAAGGATGGGTTGGCAGCATGTCACAGATTCTTATCATCCACACCAAACCACAAATACACGGCTGAGGATGTTACACAGCTCATCGAATTTATTCTTACACACAACTACTTCACTTTCAACAATGACATCTATCTCCAATGTATGGGTACTGCTATGGGAAGCAAAATGGCACCCCAATATGCAAACTTATTTATGGCTGACCTGGAGGACAAATTCCTGAACAGCATACAACAAAAGCCAGACAGATATTATCGCTATATTGATGATATCTTCATGATATGGACTGAAGGTGAAGAAAATCTAAACCAATTCTTCTCATTGATCAACACTTTTCACCCATCTATCAAACTAAAAATGGACTATTCGAACACACATGTCAACTTCCTAGACACTACAGTATACATCAGGGATGACAAGCTTCACACTTCCATATACAGAAAACCGACTGACCGATGCAGCTATCTTCATAGTTCCAGTTTTCATCCCCAACACACTAAACGAGCCATCATACACAGCCAGGCCATCAGATACCACCGAATTTGTTCAGACCCAGAAGTCAGAGATAAACATCTCAGAACACTGGCAGGCTCTTTCCAGAAGAAAGGATATAAAGACAAAACCATCAACAACAGCATAAACACAGCCTTGAAAACCCGAAGAGAAAATCTCCTCCAATACAAAGAGAAAAAAACAAATAACCGAGTACCTCTAGTCACCACATACAACCCAACACTAGAAGGGATCAAAAAGATAATCAAAGATTTACAGCCCATTATAACAGAGGATGAAACTCTGAAAGAAATATTCCAACAACCCCCATTATTGGCTTTCAGACAACCACCCAACCTCAGACACAAACTAATCAGCAGGAAACTTCACTCTGATTATGAAGTCACAAATAATGGAAGCAAACCCTGCAATAAAAAACGCTGCAAACTGTGCAACCAGATCAATCCATCCAAAAGTGTCACACACACAAATGGGACCTTCACCATCATGGGATCTTACAACTGTACCTCCAGTAATGTTGTGTACCTCATCCAATGCAACAGGTGTGGCAAAGGATCTTATGTTGGTGAAACAGGACAGAAGTTGCAAGCGAGGATGAATTTTCACAGACATACCATCAAGGAACATAAAGAAGAGAGTTTCTGCACACCTGTGGGACATCACTTCTCACAACCAGACCACACTATAGAAGACCTCAATGTTTTAGTTCTTAAAGGGAATTTCAGAACTATCCAGGAAAGGAAAACATTTGAACTAAGAATGATAATTCTTTTTAACACAAAAACGAATGGCCTAAATTTAGATATTGGTTTCCTTACCCATTATACTAAGGTTTTATGACCCCCTCTGTGACTAGCATCTCCCCCCTCAAGTCTATAGCTCTCCCTCTGTCTTATCTCACTAACTCTGTCTTATCTCACTAACTCTGCTGCTATCTTTATTACCATTGATTTGTATGTGTTTTTTTTCCTTTCCCTCTGAGATTTTTTTCTTGTTTTGTTTCAACATTCTGCTAAAAAAATTGTGAATCAGTACTGCTTGGACCTTGAAGAAGGGGACATACCCCGAAAGCTTGTCCTGAAAAATTCTATGTTAGTGCAAATAAAAAAAGTATCACGGACAGTACTTAATTTTCTCTGTCACAATTGCACTAATACGGCTACAATTACGTCAAGTATGTTACTGAATGAATATTATCAGAGTTTTTTATCTAAAGAAAATTTGTACTTTTGTAAAGTGACCCTTTCCTTAGTCTATGTAAGTAAAAGGGCCACCTACGCTCCCCCTTCTCAGCAGTATACTCAACATTCCTTCATGCCATTGTCATTCCATTGAGCTGAGAGGATTAAAGTTAAATACCTGAAACTCCTGGGTGTGGGTAAACATGTGACTCACTCATGCACTCCCATATGTCGGCTTTCTTTCTTTTGGTACTGGTGGCCCAATGGAGCCACATATTGGCGCAGAAAGGTGAGTACACTATATTACCAAAAGTATTTATACGCCTGCCTTTACAAACACATGAACGTTAATGGCATCCCAGTCTTAGTCCGTAGGGTTCATTTTGAGTTGGACCCCTCTTTGCAGCTATAACAGCTTCAACTCTTCTGGGAAGGCTGTCCATAAGGTTTAGAAGTGTGTCTATGGGAATGTTTGACCATTCTTCCAGAAGCACATTTTGTGAGGTCAGGCACTGATGTGGATGAGAAGGACTGGGTCACGGTCTCCTCTTTAATTCATCCCAAAGGTGTGTTCTATTGCAGTGTTTCTCAACTCCAGTCCTCAAGGCGCACCAACAGGTCATGTTTTCAGGATTTCCCTCAGATAAAACAGCTGTGGTAATTACTAAGGCAGTGAAACAGATCAAATCACCTGTGCAAAATAATGGAAATCCTGAAAACATGACCTGTTGGTGCGCCTTGAGGCCTGGAGTTGAGAAACACTGTTCTATTGGGTTGAGGTCAGGACTCTGTGCAGGCCAGTCAAGTTCCTCCACCCCAAACTCGCTCATCCATGTCTTTATAGGCCTTGCTTTGTGCACTGGTCCCAATCATTTGGAGAAAAGGGAATTATGGTGTGGGGTTGTTTTTTAAGGGTTGGGCTTGGCCTCTTGGTTCCAGTGAAGGGAACTCTTAAGGCGTCAGCATACCAAGACATTTTGGACAATTTAATGCTCCCAACTTTGTGGGAACAGTTTGTGGATGGCCCCTTCCTGTTCCAACACACCAGTGCACAAACAAGGTCCGTAAATACATGGATAAGCGAGTTTGGGGTGGAGGAACTTGACTGGGCCTGCACAGAGTCCCGACCTCAACCCAGTAGAACACCTTTGGGATGAATTAGATCAGAGACTGTGAGCCAGGCCTTCTCATCCACATGAGTGCCTGACCTCACAAATGGTCTTCTGAAAGAATGCTCAAACATTCCCATAGACACACTCCTTAATCTCGTGGATAGCCTTCCCAGAAGAGTTGAAGCTGTTATAGCTGCAAAGGGTGGGCCAACTCAGTAGAGAAGAAGGGTGACAGGGGAGGGACCTCCAGCTGATTGACAGCCACAGCTCTGTTCCTGTGTGTTGTGTGAAGGGGTGTCTCTTCCTCCAATCGGCTCTCAGAGCTCTCCTCACTAAGCTTTGCAAAATGTGACTTCAGCTTTCCGTTCACTTTTTCTGACAGCTCAGAAGAGCTTTATGCATTCTGCACTTTAAACGGATGTAGAGAAGAGAGGACTGCTGATAAACCGATACACCTTATGTAGAAGGATTTTTTTACTCTATATGTATTACCTGAGGCCAGTCACTTCACTGGATATAGTAATACAAGTGAAGGCGCAGATAACTAGAGCAACCAATCCCATAGTGTAATGTGGCATGAACATTAGTTCAGTACAATAATCAGGGCCAAAGGGTAAAAACAATGACAGTAGTCCAAGGTCATAGACAGTATTAATAGTCAAATGACCATAAAGGGAGATAATGAGAAATCCAACACAGGGCTGCCGTCACAGAGGAACAGAGAACAGTGTTCCAAAAACACTGGGAAGACCAGGAGAGAGGCGCCTCTAGGTGCAGATGTAGAACACGTTTTTAATATACACTTAATACAAGCAACTCACAATTTTGAAGTTAAATTCAGGCATGTAAAGATCCCAACAAGGGGAGGTGGCAGCAGTTGACAGTGCAGTCGGGCAGGAGGAGAAGCGCTGAGGTACCGCTGTTTGTGAGAGACGCCGGCTGCAGTGAAGACATTTCAAAGTGAGGCTTGGAGTGCAGTTGGAAACAGGCAAGGGTGGATGATGTCACTGGAAAGGCGACACGTTTCTTGAACGTGCGCGCTGCCTACACTGGATATATGTACGAGTTTACAACCACTTTAAGTTTGAAATGCTAGAGCTATATCAGTGAAGAGATTAGGCTTTGTTAACTGATGTGTCTGAATCTGATAGGATGGGAATACACAAATCGTGTTTCAGACAAGGCACATACAACTGACATTGGGTGGATTTACTAAAGGCAAATGGCTTGTGTACCTTGCAAGTGCAGTTACTTATTTTCCCCAGAGCTTCGTAAATGTGATAAAGCTTTGCTGATTTCCATCATCCAATCACGTGCAAGCAAAAATATGGTCATTTTCCTCGCATCTGATTGTAATGCTTCACTTTGTAAAGAATACCCATTTACTAAGGAAAATGAGTCCAAGTGCACTTGCAAATTGCAGAGTAGTGATGAGCCGAACACCCCCGGGTTCGGTTCGCACCAGAACCCGCGAACGGACCGAAAGTTCGAACGAACATTAGAACCCTATTAAATACAATGGATGCGAACGTTCGAATTCTAAAGTGCTAATTATAACAACTATTATGCATGTTATTGTCCTAAAAAGGGTTTGGGAACCCGGGTTCTGCACCAGGGGACATGTATCAATGCAAAAATAAGTTTTAAAAACGGTCGTTTTCCGGGAGCAGTCATTTTAATGATGCATAAAGTGAAAAAAAAAAAGTCAAATATTCCTTTAAATATCGTACCTGGGGGGTGTCTAAAGTATGCCTGTGAAGTGCCACGTGTTTCCCGTGTTTAGAACTGTCCCTGCACAAAATGACACTTCTAAAGGAAAAAAAAGCCATTTAAAACTGCTTGCGGCTTTAATGTAATGTCTGGTCCCGGTAATATGGATGAAAATCTTTAAGAAAAATGGCATAGCTACCCCATGACCCCCCCCCTACCCCAGCCCATTACCAGCCCCTTTGGGTCTTGTATGGATATTAAGGGGAACCCCGCACATAAAATAAAAAAGGCCCTATATACTCTGAACAGCCGTATACAGGCGGTGCATACAAGACAGGGACTGTAGGTTTGTTCTTATGTAGAATCTGTTTGTAATTTTGAACAGGTACATTGTTGAAGTGTAGCTCCAGACCAAAAATCTATTTTTAAACTTTTTGGAAAACATAGGTAAGGGTTATCACCCCTGTAACATTTGTTTTGCTGTCTGTGCCCCTGTTCAGAACATTTCACCTCACTTTCCGTCCTAATGACAACTGTTTTTGAAATGTGGTGTTTTTCTTGAAACAAGGATTGCTGATAAAGCATCAGTACAGAGGAGACACCTTTCTCCCATATTTATTCTTACAGGAGAGAATTTTCCTTCCTAGTGGTAGATTTCCTCTCACTTCCTGTTGTCTTCTTGCGTTTGCAAGTAGGAGTCGTTTGTAAGTTGGATGTTTGAAAGTAGGGACCTGCCGTATATACTCTGCAGAAATAGGCCCCTTAGTTGTTGGTGTTGGCACAACACTGTAAGCACTCACAGTTACTCTTGGTTGGTGCTGGAACGCCCTGCTGTCAACTATTATATCAGGAATTTTAATTACATATAATTGTTGAACAGTGGTAGTAAAAATTGGGCCTTTGATGGTGGTGCTGGTGCCACAACACTGTAAGCCCTGACAGTTACTCTTGGTGGGTGCAGCAATGGGCCCTGCTGTGAATTATTAGATCAAGAATTGTAATTACATGCTCCTGTTGAACAGGGGCTGAAAAATTGGGCCTTAGGCACTGGTGGCACAACACTGCAACCCTTCACAGATACTGTACTTGGAGCACAGCAATGAGCCCTGTTGCAAAGTATTGCTTCAAAAATTGTAATGACACGCCCCTGTTAAACAGGGGCTGAAAAATTGGGCCTTAGGCACTGGTGGCACAACACTGCAACTCCTCACAGATACTGTACTTGGAGCACAGCAATGAGCCCTGTTGCAAAGTATTGCTTCAAAAATTGTAATTACACGCCACTGTTAAACAGGGGCTGAAAAATTGGGCGTTAGGCACTGGTGGCGGCACCCATAAACAAAAATGATCTTCCAAGCTATCATCATCAATCGTATCATTGAGGACTCGGAGGAGGAGGATAGGCAGTCAACATAACAGCACAGGCACTCAGCATCAGCATCAGTCTTGAAGGGATGTGACATTTTAAAATCAATTAGTCTGTTATATCAGCATCAGGTGTGTGGTAGCTGGTGGTGATCCAAGACTGGTTCATCTTGATGAAAGTCAGTCGATCAACCGAGTCGGTGGACAGGCGCACCCTGTGATCCGTGACAAATCCTCCAGCAGCACTGAATGTGCGTTCCGAAAGAACGCTGGATGCAGGACAGGCCAGTAGCTCAATTGCATACTGTGCAAGCTCTGGCCAGTGATCCATCCTCAAGACCCAGTAAGCCAGAGGATTTTCGGTGGGGAAGGTGTCCAAGTCTGACCTTGCCCCTAGATATTCCTGCACCATGTTTATCAGACGCTGGCGATGGTTGCTGGAACCGATCATACTTTGGGGCTGCGGACTAAAGAATTGTCTGAACGCATCGGTCAGACGGCCACCTTCCCCACCGCTCCTTCTTTGACTGGCCGAAGCCTCAGCAACTCGTTGTCCAGGACCAGGAGTTTGCAACCTCCCAGTCTCTGGGAACGCGTTGCACAGACCTTTCTGCAAGGCCTCCCGGAGTTGTCTCATCCTCTGCTCCCTCTGCGACGGTAACATAAGGTCCGCAACCTTACCCTTGTACCGTGGATCAAGGAGAGTGGCCAGCCAGTAATGGTCCCTCTCCTTGATCCGAAGAATACGAGGATCCTTCCGCAGACTTTGCAGGATCAGGGAGGCCATGCAGCGTAGGTTTGCTGAGGCATTCGCTCCGGAGTCCTCTGGGTCACTAAGGACGACATGATCCGCAGCCACCTCCTCCCAGCCACGTACAAGTCCACTGGTTTCTTGGGACTGTAAATCATCCCTAAAAGACTGCTGCTGATGATGCTGAGTGCCAGCCTCCACCTCCATGCTGACACAATCCTCCTCCTCCTCCTCCTCCTCCTCCTCCTCCTCTTCCTGTGCGATGGGTGGGACAGAAGGAACACTGTCTGGGTAAAGGGGGCCTTGAGAGGCAAGGAAGTCCTCCTCTTCCTGCCTCTGTTCTGCCTCAAGTGCCCTGTCCATTATTCCACGCAGCGTGTGCTCCAACAGGTGGACAAGAGGTACAGTGTCACTGATGCATGCACTGTCACTGCTCACCATCCTCGTGGCCTCCTCAAATGGTGCCAGGACAGTGCATGCATCCCTGATCATGCCCCACTGGCGTGGAGAAAAAAAACCAAGCTCCCCTGACCCTGTCCTGGTGCCGTAGTCGCACAGGTACTCATTGATGGCCCTCTGCTGCGTGTGCAGCCGCTGCAGCATGGCCAACGTTGAGTTCCACCTGGTGGGCATGTCACATATAAGGCGGTTCTTGGGCAGGTTCAACTCCTTTTGCAGCTCAGCCAGGCGAGCACTGGCATTATAAGATCTGCGGAAATGCACACAGACTTTCCTGGCCTGCCTCAGGACATCCTGTAAGCCCGGGTACCTGCCCAAGAACCGCTGCACCACCAGGTTAAGGACGTGAGCCACACAGGGCACATGGGTCAGTTGTCCCTGTCGGAGGGCGGAGAGGAGGTTGGTGCCATTGTCGCAAACCACCATTCCTGGCTTAAGCTGGCGTGGCGTCAACCACCTCTCGGCCTGGCCCTGCAGAGCAGACAGGACCTCTGCCCCAGTGTGGCTTCTGTCCCCCAAACACACCAGCGCAAGCACGGCATGGCATCTTTTTGCCTGCGTACTTGCGTAGCCCCGTGAACGGCTACGGAGCACCGCTGGTTCATAGGACAAACCACAGGAAGAGGCCATGGAGGAAGAAGAAGAGGAGGGGGTGGAGGAGAGAGGTGTGTCACAACCAGTAGTAGCATTTTGGAGGCGTGGCGGTGGGACAACCTCCAACACTACTGCACCTTGTCCTGAATCCTTCCCAGCTGCCAAAAGAGTGACCCAATGGGCCGTGAAAGAAAGGTAACGTCCCTGTCCATGCCTGCTGGACCATGAGTCAGCGGTAATATGCACCTTACCGCTGACCGCCCTGTCCAGCGAGGCCAAGACATTGCCTTCCACATGCCGGTAGAGAGCCGGAATAGCCTTCCGTGAGAAAAAGTGGCGTTTGGGAACCTGCCACTGAGGAACCGCACATTGCACAAACTCACGGAAGGGGGCCGAGTCTACCAACTGAAAAGGCAGCAGTTGAAGCGCTAGCAATTTAGCCAAGCTAGCATTCAACCGCTGGGCATGTGGATGGCTGGGAGTGAACTTCTTTCGACGGTCCAGCAGCTGGGGCAGGGAAATTTGCCTGCTAGAATCGGACGTCGGTGTACTGCTAGCAGAGTGGGCGCAAGTACTTGGCTGTGACACACCTAATTCTACACCTTCATTCCTCTCAGTGCATGTTTCAGAGAGGACTGAAGTTATAGTGGGGTTGGAGATCCCAGCTGATGCGGTGCAAGGAGAGGTCCGCTTTGTTCTTTGGTGTGGGTCTTTGAGGTAGGCTTGCCAACGAGCTGCATGGCAGGTCAACATATGTCTGGTCAGGCATGTGGTACCCAAGCGGCTGATGTTTTGGCCACGCGATATACGCTTGAGACATATGTTGCAAACAGCAGCTGTGCGATCTGATGCACTAGCCTCAAAAAAGGCCCACACCAAAGAACTTTTTGAATGACGGGCAGAGGCAGCGCCCTGCACAGGCGGAGCTCTGCGGTGTGATTCCGTCGGTGTACTGCCCTTACGCTGGCCACCAAAGGGCATCCTGCCTCGTTGGAGATGTGCCTCCTCCTCATCCTCCTCCTCCTCCTCTCTCCTATTAGGCACCCACGTGGAGTCATTGACCTCATCATCCCCTCCCTCCTCATCACTGGAGCCAATCTGGCAGTATGCTGCAGCTGCTGGAACATGACTGCCAGATTGGTGTCCTTCTTGAGCATCCCCTCTGTCTGCTCTCACGCTACTGCCTTCCTCTAGCTGGGTTTCATCATCAGACCCTTCGAAACGCTGGGCATCCTCCTGGAGCATGTACCCAACACTGTGCTGAAACAGTTCGGGGGACTCCTCAGGAGGAGGACATGGTGGGTCTAGGGAAGGAGTGACTGATGATTTGTCTGACATTGATACCAGGGAAGACGACGCTTTGGCAGCTGCTTTTCCAGTACCCTGAGCCTGGGTGAGAGAGGATGAGGAGGAGGAGGAGGGCTTGGTCATCCACTCTACCAAGTCTTCGGCATGATGTGGCTCAACATGTCCAGCTGCCGAAAAGAAGGACAAGCGTGTCCCATGGCCATGTGCTGATGACAATGCACCGCGTCCACGACCAGCACTGTTGCCCCCAGACACAGAGCCTGCTTGCCCTCTTTTATTGCCTCCTGACTGTCTGCCTCTCCTTGTTTGCCTTCCAGACATTCTAATAGATGGCCTGCAGGGAGATGGGAAAAAAGCAATAAGGGCTACCTTCAGGTGTCCTTCTCTGTCCCTTGAAACAAGGACTTTCACAGTGAAAGAAACTGACACTGTCCCTACCTAGAGTTTTCTATCCCTAGAATAAATGTTTTTTTTAATCACAATATAGCACAAGGACAATTCACTCAATGTCTCTCCAGGTCCCTGGAAACAAGGACTTGCAGAGTGAAAGAAACTGACACTGTCCCTACCTAGAGTTTTCTGTCCCTAGAATAAATGTTTTTTTTAAGCACAATATAGCACAAGGAAAATTAACTCACTGTCCTTACAGGTCCCTGGAAACAAGGACTTGCAGAGTGAAAGAAACTGACACTGTCCCTACCTAGAGTTTTCTGTCCCTAGAATAAATGTTTTTTTTAAGCACAATATAGCACAAGGACAATTAACTCACTGTCCTTACAGGTCCCTGGAAACAAGGACTTGCAGAGTGAAAAAAAAAAAACACTCTCCCTACCTAGAGTTTTCTGTCCCTAGAAAAAATGTTTTTTTTAAGCACAATATAGCACAAGGACAATTAACTCACTGTCCTTACAGGTCCCTGGAAACAAGGACTTGCAGAGTGAAAGAAAAAAAACACTCTCCCTACCTACAGTTTTCTGTCCCTAGAAAAAATGTTTTTTTTAATCACAATATAGCACAAGGAAAATTAACTCACTGTCCTTACAGGTCCCTGGAAACAAGGACTTGCAGAGTGAAAGAAACTGACACTGTCCCTACCTAGAGTTTTCTGTCCCTAGAATAAATGTTTTTTTTAAGCACAATATAGCACAAGGACAATTAACTCACTGTCCTTACAGGTCCCTGGAAACAAGGACTTGCAGAGTGAAAGAAAAAAAACACTCTCCCTACCTACAGTTTTCTGTCCCTAGAAAAAATGTTTTTTTTAATCACAATATAGCACAAGGAAAATTAACTCACTGTCCTTACAGGTCCCTGGAAACAAGGACTTGCAGAGTGAAAGAAACTGACACTGTCCCTACCTAGAGTTTTCTGTCCCTAGAATAAATGTTTTTTTTAATCACAATATAGCACAAGGAAAATTAACTCACTGTCCTTACAGGTCCCTGGAAACAAGGACTTGCAGAGTGAAAGAAACTGACACTGTCCCTACCTAGAGTTTTCTGTCCCTAGAATAAATGTTTTTTTTAAGCACAATATAGCACAAGGACAATTAACTCACTGTCCTTACAGGTCCCTGGAAACAAGGACTTGCAGAGTGAAAGAAAAAAAACACTCTCCCTACCTACAGTTTTCTGTCCCTAGAAAAAATGTTTTTTTTAATCACAATATAGCACAAGGAAAATTAACTCACTGTCCTTACAGGTCCCTGGAAACAAGGACTTGCAGAGTGAAAGAAACTGACACTGTCCCTACCTAGAGTTTTCTGTCCCTAGAATAAATGTTTTTTTTAATCACAATATAGCACAAGGAAAATTAACTCACTGTCCTTACAGGTCCCTGGAAACAAGGACTTGCAGAGTGAAAGAAACTGACACTGTCCCTACCTAGAGTTTTCTGTCCCTAGAATAAATGTTTTTTTTAAGCACAATATAGCACAAGGACAATTAACTCACTGTCCTTACAGGTCCCTGGAAACAAGGACTTGCAGAGTGAAAGAAACTGACACTGTCCCTACCTAGAGTTTTCTGTCCCTAGAATAAATGTTTTTTTTAATCACAATATAGCACAAGGAAAATTAACTCACTGTCCTTACAGGTCCCTGGAAACAAGGACTTGCAGAGTGAAAGAAACTGACACTGTCCCTACCTAGAGTTTTCTGTCCCTAGAATAAATGTTTTTTTTAATCACAATATAGCACAAGGACAATTAACTCACTGTCCTTACAGGTCCCTGGAAACAAGGACTTGCAGAGTGAAAGAAACTGACACTGTCCCTACCTAGAGTTTTCTGTCCCTAGAATAAATGTTTTTTTAAGCACAATATAGCACAAGGACAATTAACTCACTGTCCTTACAGGTCCCTGGAAACAAGGACTTGCAGAGTGAAAGAAACTGACACTGTCCCTACCTAGAGTTTTCTGTCCCTAGAATAAATGTTTTTTTTAATCACAATATAGCACAAGGAAAATTAACTCACTGTCCTTACAGGTCCCTGGAAACAAGGACTTGCAGAGTGAAAGAAACTGACACTGTCCCTACCTAGAGTTTTCTGTCCCTAGAATAAATGTTTTTTTTAATCACAATATAGCACAAGGACAATTAACTCACTGTCCTTACAGGTCCCTGGAAACAAGGACTTGCAGAGTGAAAGAAACTGACACTGTCCCTACCTAGAGTTTTCTGTCCCTAGAATAAATGTTTTTTTTAAGCACAATATAGCACAAGGACAATTAACTCACTGTCCTTACAGGTCCCTGGAAACAAGGACTTGCAGAGTGAAAAAAAAAAAACACTCTCCCTACCTAGAGTTTTCTGTCCCTAGAAAAAATGTTTTTTTTAAGCACAATATAGCACAAGGACAATTAACTCACTGTCCTTACAGGTCCCTGGAAACAAGGACTTGCAGAGTGAAAGAAAAAAAACACTCTCCCTACCTACAGTTTTCTGTCCCTAGAAAAAATGTTTTTTTTAATCACAATATAGCACAAGGAAAATTAACTCACTGTCCTTACAGGTCCCTGGAAACAAGGACTTGCAGAGTGAAAGAAAAAAAACACTCTCCCTACCTACAGTTTTCTGTCCCTAGAAAAAATGTTTTTTTTAATCACAATATAGCACAAGGAAAATTAACTCACTGTCCTTACAGGTCCCTGGAAACAAGGACTTGCAGAGTGAAAGAAACTGACACTGTCCCTACCTAGAGTTTTCTGTCCCTAGAATAAATGTTTTTTTTAAGCACAATATAGCACAAGGACAATTAACTCACTGTCCTTACAGGTCCCTGGAAACAAGGACTTGCAGAGTGAAAAAAAAAAAAAACTCTCCCTACCTAGAGTTTTCTGTCCCTAGAAAAAATGTTTTTTTTAATCACAATATAGCACAAGGACAATTAACTCACTGTCCTTACAGGTCCCTGGAAACAAGGACTTGCAGAGTGAAAGAAAAAAAACACTCTCCCTACCTACAGTTTTCTGTCCCTAGAAAAAATGTTTTTTTTAATCACAATATAGCACAAGGAAAATTAACTCACTGTCCTTACAGGTCCCTGGAAACAAGGACTTGCAGAGTGAAAGAAACTGACACTGTCCCTACCTAGAGTTTTCTGTCCCTAGAATAAATGTTTTTTTTAATCACAATATAGCACAAGGAAAATTAACTCACTGTCCTTACAGGTCCCTGGAAACAAGGACTTGCAGAGTGAAAGAAAAAAAACACTCTCCCTACCTACAGTTTTCTGTCCCTAGAAAAAATGTTTTTTTTAATCACAATATAGCACAAGGAAAATTAACTCACTGTCCTTACAGGTCCCTGGAAACAAGGACTTGCAGAGTGAAAGAAACTGACACTGTCCCTACCTAGAGTTTTCTGTCCCTAGAATAAATGTTTTTTTTAATCACAATATAGCACAAGGACAATTAACTCACTGTCCTTACAGGTCCCTGGAAACAAGGACTTGCAGAGTGAAAGAAACTGACACTGTCCCTACCTAGAGTTTTCTGTCCCTAGAATAAATGTTTTTTTTAAGCACAATATAGCACAAGGACAATTAACTCACTGTCCTTACAGGTCCCTGGAAACAAGGACTTGCAGAGTGAAAGAAACTGACACTGTCCCTACCTAGAGTTTTCTGTCCCTAGAATAAATGTTTTTTTTAATCACAATATAGCACAAGGAAAATTAACTCACTGTCCTTACAGGTCCCTGGAAACAAGGACTTGCAGAGTGAAAGAAACTGACACTGTCCCTACCTAGAGTTTTCTGTCCCTAGAATAAATGTTTTTTTTAATCACAATATAGCACAAGGACAATTAACTCACTGTCCTTACAGGTCCCTGGAAACAAGGACTTGCAGAGTGAAAGAAACTGACACTGTCCCTACCTAGAGTTTTCTGTCCCTAGAATAAATGTTTTTTTTAAGCACAATATAGCACAAGGACAATTAACTCACTGTCCTTACAGGTCCCTGGAAACAAGGACTTGCAGAGTGAAAGAAACTGACACTGTCCCTACCTAGAGTTTTCTGTCCCTAGAATAAATGTTTTTTTTAAGCACACTATAGCAGAAGCACAAAACACACTGACACTCTCCCTACCTATCCTTCTCTTTCCCTAAACTAAAGGAATCCAGGTTAAGCAAGAAAGAAATAACAGTCACTGTCCCTGCCTATGCTACTCTATCCCTGCTCCGGAACACACTACACTAGGCCGCCGTGCTGGCGGCCTTTTATAGTGTGGGGCGTGTACTAAACACCCTCAGCAATAATTGGCCACAGGCATCCTGCCTGTGGCCAATCATTGCTCTCCTCGCTGCCGGCGCTGTGATTGGCCAAGCATGCGGGGTCACAGTGCATGCTTGGCCAATCACAGCGCCTGGATGACACTGCGATGGCGTAGTGCATTGTGGGCCGTTCGCGTCACTCGAATTTGGCGCGAACGGCCCAAATCGTTCGATCTTCGTCGAACGATCGAACAGCCAATGTTCGAGTCGAACGTATGTTCGACTCGAACACGAAGCTCATCCCTATTGCAGAGTATATATACATTTAGTAAATCCACTCCATTGAATACAAAGTTTTCTATGTGACACAACGGAAAGAGTGTTTGAGCGAAGGGGTGGGGGGTCTGAAAATGGTAGTGCCAACTGGCAGCTTTTTCATTTGTAAATTTCACTACGGTGGCAAGATAAGATGGCCAGAGCTGTCAACTACAGTGGGTGCTGGGTTGTCACTGAGATTACACTTGATCTACTTGTGCACGCTGCCTAACATTTTACAGTACTTTGCCCATTCTATCGATGCTGTTTTAACTTTATTCACAAATTTGGTTTGCGATCAGAGATTTTTCATAGCTGTAGGCGCTGTAACCATGCCTTAGATAAGCGATTTGTGGTTGGTAATGCCCCTCTATTGTAGAACTTATTCTTTTGTCTCTGGCATACTCTGTCACTATAGATTTGGAAGCGGTTTCTATTTCATTGTAATCTGACAATAGTCCTTTATACATTTTAACTTGTGAGCTCATTACTAGCATGATTGCTTCATTCACATGAAAAAAAAAAAACTATTATTAGAGCAGTAACTAATGCTGAAAGGGGGAGCGTTTGTCAAAGAGACATTGTGTGTACATTTATTGTATTTCAGTAGATGCAATTTTTTTTTTTTTTTAGCTCCATACAATCCATTATAAGGTCTTTAAGCATGATTGTGAATAAAATGCAAATTGATCCTATATGACCAAAGAAGCTTTTACTTATGCTAATTAAATTTGAACTTTAAACAAACTGCTTAATACATTTTAAAGCAAAACTCTAGTCCAGCCTTTTTCCACCAGAGTGCCTTCTGGGTTCTTCAGGAGTGCATTGACAAAATGCCTAAAAATTGGCCCAAATTGGCCAAAAATGTACAAGCCAGCAGGATCCAGCCTGCCTTTTTTTGTTACACAAAGGCATATGTTTTTACCGTGCAACATTACAACCTTGGGTACCATGTGGGCCAGCCGCTAGCTGTCAGGGAATCTAGTAGGCCAGACTGTGTGGACTGCACAGATGAACAAAAAACGCATGTGCGTGAGAAATATAATAATTTATTAAAGTAAGTAAATATAAATACAACCACCACCAATAAACACAGTGCAATAACCAACCCACAAATAAACAATAGACAGATATGTACAATGATGGGAGATACCAAAATCGTAAATAAGCCAGGCCAGGGTCATACACAGCGGATCAGGAGATGGACAAGGGGTGTTCCAGAAGCATAAACGCAGCCAGGCCAGGGTCATACACGGGGAGTCAGCAAATGAGGACAGGGAACAAACAAGACAGGGAGAGGGCAGATGGATAGGCTGCAGGGCAGGGATCCAAGGAAATCAGGTATGCAAGTTAACCGTAAAACAGGGGGGACAGGTCCAGGATAGGCTCAGGATAGAGATCAGATCAGGTGAGGTGAGGTATAGGCTCAAGGTCAGGCTACAGGCAGCGAGGTCAGGGCTCAAGGAGAGAGCTACCAAGGCAAAGTATGTGAGGGCTTGCCGAGTATTTGAGACTACAGTAATTGTCCTATGTAACACCTGAGCGGAGGAGGTGCTGCCTGCCCCACACTGCCGGAATACACCCGCTGGTGGACGCCGGTACTACGGCCCATGGATCAGGCATTACCACCAGCAGCTGAGATCCTCTATCAAAGATACTGACTGCAAGAGGACACCTGCTGGTGGACACTAGTACTGCAATCCATAGGACCAACAGCGCCACCAGCGGGTGAAGCCTTTCCTGACACCAGCATCCTAACAACTGACATCAGTTGATAAGGAGGACATTTTGGCACCTGCACAGCATCCTTGTTTGACCCTTGCCCCTCTTTGTCAGCACTGGGGTCATAATGGCTGTATGGTGGAGAGAAAATGAGATACAATTCCTTCCAAGTGTGCAAAAGTATAACTTCTCACTAGTGTTGCGTGTCCTATGTGTGTGGATGCTGCTGCAATATGGAAAACTATTATGCCCCGTACACACGACCGGTTTTCCCGTCTGAAAAACTGCAATGATAGCTTTTCGTCGGGAATCCCGACCTTGTGTATGCTCCATCTGACTTTTTCCCACAGGAAAACTGCCGGAAAAAAAAAAGAGCAGGCTCTCTTTTTTGCCCGTCAGGAAAAAATCCTAGCGGGAAAACCACTCGTCTGTATGGTTTTCCGACTGGCAAAAGCCGCGCATGCTCGGAAACAATTCGACGCATGCTCGGAAGCATAGAACTTCATTTTGTCGGCTCGTCCTGGACTTTGACATCACTGCATTCTTGGCAGTCAAAAGTTCATCAGACTTTTGTGTGACCGTTTTTTTTTGCAAGGCAAGCTTGAGAGGAATTCCGTCAGGAAAACCATAGTTTTTTTTTCCCCGACTGGAAAACCGGTCGTGTGTACGGGGCATTAGAAGTGCCTCAAAAATTGTGCTTAATTTTAAAGGGTGCCTTGACTGAGAAAAGGCTGAGAAACACTGCTTTAGTCAAACTTAAATAAAAATTATCTATAAATAGAATGTAAAAAAAAACACTATTGCTTCAAAACTTGCCCTCTGTGCCCCCACAGTACTTTGTTTTCTGCCACTAGATGCCCCTAGTCTTTCAGGTTGCATGACGGCCAATGTCATTCAAGTGGTAATAAACCCAAAAGAAAATATTTATTATACTGCAGCTTACCAATTCTTAAGCCTCATACACACGATCGGACTTCCATCTGACTTTTCCGTGGATTTCTGTACGTGAACTTGTTCTGCATACACATGGCAGGACTTTTTCATCCAACTTTCACCAAGTCACATGGTTTTTTCAGCTCTTTACCGCCACCCTTTGGGCAACTTCTGCTATTGCGGTCTGATCTTTAGCATTGGCTCTGAGAATGCGTGTTTGTACTTTGGACTTTAGTCCGATGGACTTGTGTACACACGATCGGATTAGCCGACGTAGGACATTTGTTGCCAGAAAGTTTGTCTGTTCTCACGGCGAACATCTGTTCGATGAAAAAGCAAAAAAGTTTGTCCGATGGAGCGTACACACGGTCGGATTGTCCGCTAAAACAGGTCCGTTGGACAATTGTTGGCAAAAAGTTCAATCGTGTGTATGGGCCTTTAGATGCGGTGGCTACATTAATTATTATTTTTATTTTTTTGTAGGCTTTCTTTTCTTTATTTTCATGATCTGGCCAGTAAGTCTGTTGCTTTTCAACAGAACAAGCTGCAGATGTAGTAGTTGCAGGGTTGAGCCAAACTATTCACTGCCTTGGGTGTTTTACAATGGTCTGCTTTTTATTATTTATGTAAAACCTTTATCACAGAAAGGGAAAAACTGTTTCCTGTAATTGATATAAAAACTTGGCTGGAGTTTAACTTCTATTTGTTAGTCTATCTAACTTTCCTAGTACATCTAACACTCCCCTCCCCCATATTCACAGTGCTGATGTTTAAAGGTGCTCCTGTGCTCCTTCATCCAGGCACTTTAGAGTGCTTTCATACGCACAGCGCTGTGGGCGTTGGCGGGCGTTTTAGCTGCGCTTTACTGTAATTTTTGTGGCGCTTTTCGGCCGCCGCTAGTGGGGTGCTTTTAACCCCTGCTAGCGGCCGAAAAAGGGTTAAAAGCGCCCGCAAATCGCCGGTTTGCCGGCGGTTCGGCAGCGCTGCCCATTGATTTCAATGGGCAGGGGCACTTTAGGAGCGGTGTTTTTTTACCATTCCTAATGCGCTGCAAAGAAGCTGTTGGCAGGACTTTTTCTGACACCCAGCCAGCGCGCACCGCTCCAGTGTAAAAACCCTCAGGATTTCACACTGGAGTGAATAAGAGCGGCTCTTTCTGGGTGCTTTGCAGGCGCTATTTTTAATGCTATAGCGCCTGCAAAGCGCCTCAGTGTGAAAGGGGTCTTAATACAAGACAGGTGTTACTGGCCAGATCACCAGGTGAAAACAGAGGGGAAAGAAGCCTAAAAAAAGAAAACAAATACATCCACCACATTTAGAGCACTTTCACACTGAGGCGCTTTTCAGGCGCTTTCACGCTAAAAAAAGCGCCTGAAAACTTATTTCCATTAAAATCAATGAATGCTTTCACACTGGGGCAGTGTGCTGAAAAAACGCCTCTCTCCATTGAAATGAATTGATAGCGCCTCAAAAGCTCCTGAAAAGCGCTTCAAAAGCGATCAGTGTTTTACTGGCAGTTTTTCAAGCGCCTCAGTGTGAAAGTGGTCTTAATGATTGATAAGCTATAATATATTGCGTTTTTGGTTTTGGGTTTAATACCACTTTCAGCCCACACCCTCAGAGCCTAGATTGACATGAACCTGCACCCAACCTGTGATAATATAGTTGCGAAGCAGTGCAATGGTAAGCTTATCTACAATATCTATCACTCTTTCTACTCCTTATTGGAATGCGTCTTGTCAACCACTTCTATCCAATACTACGTAGATAGTAGGGGCATGTCCAGTATATCTGGAACCTTCGATTCCACTCTTCAGTTCCATGGCGCTTTATCTTGATAACCTATTGTATCATTATGTGCTTGGATGTCTCATATTTTGTCTTTATTCATTACTTTTGCAGATCTGTGTCAGGTAATTACACATGCAATGTGACACTAATTTCTTCTATTGTTCCTCATATATAATTATCGTTGCGAAATTTTATGGAAACTATTGAAATTAATATTTATACAAATATGAGTTGTGTGTTTAGGCAGGAATTTTAATGTAATGCCGCGTACACAATCGGAATTTACGACAAATGTTCGATGTGAGCTTTTGGTCGGATATTCCGACCGTGTGTAGGCTCCATCGGACATTTGCTGTCGGAATTTCCGACAACAAATGATTGAGAGCTGGTTCTCAATGTTCTTGTCACAAATTCCGACCTTGTGTATCCAATTCCGACGCACAAAAATCCTACGCATGCTCTGAATCAATTTGACGCATGCTCGGAATCATTGAACTTCATTTTTCTCGGCTCTTTGTAGTGTTGTACGTCACCACGTTCTTGGCAATTGGCATTTCCAACAACATTTGTGTGACCGTGTGTATGCAAGACAAGTTTGAGCGAAAATCCGTCGGAAAAAAATCCACGGTTTGGTTGTCGGAATGTCCGATCCTTTGTACGTGGCATAAGGGTAGAGTTTCGTGTTTGTCCAGTTTTTCTCTTTAGCATGTTTATTTTCATCTGTTCCTTTAATGTTTCTATTGTAGCAATACCCTCAGTTAAGAGGGCTGCTGATATAGATTTTGGGCCTGTAACACACTGCTGTCAACCCCCAGTAACTGTCTCTAACCTCCCTTGGCACAGATAGCAGTAAATATGGGATTGTGAAACCCGTTAGCTGAGGGGATCACAATACCGCAATAAACATATAAACACACAGTGTATTTGCTTAACCACAAGTAAGTTTTACTGAATATAAAGCATGAAGTTAGACAATAGTACATATGCCTATGCAGAGCCCTGCAATGTAACTGTTAAGCATATAGACAAGCAATAAGTTCTAATAGTATTTCACACACGCAATGTCAATCAACTACTCTTGCGAGCTTCCCCTTTGTGGGCAAAGATGGCGCCCAAACAGTGTCTAATTTCTTTAGAGTCAGGCCTGACTATTGCAGATACAATGCTCTGTTGGGAGAGATCTTCGCTAGCAATGGTGGTGCACTTAAAAAGGGTATTTGTAATCCACAGGGAAAAGAACAGTCATTTACTCGATATGCAATAAAGGGTTCAACTATTGCTGCACAACACAATTTCCCTCTTACGTGCAAATGCGACACTCCGGCAAACTGCGGTCCCTGAACAAGGGATCCTGAGCCTAAAGATTAGTCAATTAATCTTTGAGCAAGTGCTCTCTCACCCAACCAGACCAGTCCGTATACAACCGACTTCCGTAACTGGGCTCCTGTACACAGTCTCACGACTCCCGTAGTCTCGGATCCTCCCGACAGTCCTTAGAAGGATGATGGACGAGGTGACTCTTGGGTTCTCCCGTGAAGGCCAGAGGCTCTTTGGATCACACTCTCAGGCCCAGTCCAATGACAGACCCAGCGCAGGCTCCACTTGCTAGGTGAGTGACGTCCAAAGAGACCCGCGTGTTGCTCCGCTCCTCTTTAAATAGGCCTTCCCCAGCAGACCTTGCGCCAGGCAATGCACTGTGGGTGTCCCGCTGTACCCTGGGTATAAGTAGTCTTTTAGGCTTCTTAAAGTGACACCCCGCTATACTATTTTCACCTTTTTGCGTGATATTGGTGGGCTGCCATTGTCCATGGCGGTCGTTCCTACACTGTAAACTGCCTGGGCCAAACCTGTAAAAATAGTATTAATTAAATGGGCAAATGTTGCCTATGAGCATCTTCTACTCTTCAGACAATCCATGATGAAGGATGGCCTAAGATTATAAATGTATTATTTTGTAGTCTTTTGTATGCACATGCCAGTAGTCAGAGGTAAGATTGGCTACTGGCAAAGCTGAATGCTTGGCATCCAAGAAAACACAGGGATGTGATTCAGTGCCAAGTGTTTTACCCAGGCCCATTTCAGCAGCATTTTCATAGATTTAGATAGTCTGCAATAAAGCCTGCTTATTTATGGGTATAGCGGTCTGTGCCACGCAATCATATTTGCACGGGCAGCCGAAGTATTCACATTTTCTTTTTTATAATCCATGTAGTGATATTTTCGAGGCAAGCATCTGCTATAAATCCATTGGAGATGATCATTATTAATTATTTGACTGGTTGAAAAAATCCCATGTATTTTAGCTCTGCGTGAGTTATCAAGATGCAGGTGCTAATGCTCTTATGTCATGTACAATTGTTCATTTGTTAGCAACACTAATTCTGCAGTGCAGAACTCCCTGACAGAAAGAGGAAATTTGTATTCTCTGCAGGATTCATTTCTCGAAGAGATAGGCAAGCAAGTACATACATTAAACTCATTCAGGTACTGGCTGAGTTCTTGGCACTCTCAGCGTCTCTTTTAGCAGTCAAGCATAATGTTATTGTTTTTACAGTCTTTGTTGAATGAGTTGTATTCGGCAAACAATAGTGAGATTTCCTTATATTTATAAGATTTTGCTAAAAAGTAGAGGGGAAGACCTAATGAGTAGCTCACTGCAATGGCAGATCTAAAAAAAACTTGCTTGGACAATGGATTTTGGCATGCATTAGTGAGTTTGTTTAATTACTTAAGCCCCGGAAAAATACGGGCCATTATGACCAGGCCCCTTTTTGCGATTCGGCACTGCGTCGCTTTAACTGACAATTGTGCGACATGGCTCCCAAACAAAATTGGCGTCCTTTTTTTCCCACAAATAGAGCTTTCTTTTGGTGGTATTTGATCACCTCTGCGGTTTTTATTTTTTGCGCTATAAACAAAAATAGAGCGAAAATTTTGAAAAAAATTACATATTTTTTACTTTTTTCTATATTGATTATCCCCAAAAAATATATAAATTTTTTTTTTTTTCCTCAGTTTAGGCCGATACGTATTCTTCTACATATTTTTGGTAAAAAAAAAACCGCAATCTGCGTTTATTGATTGGTTTACGCAAAAATTATAGCGTTTACAAAATAGGGTATAGTTTTAAGGCATTTTTATTAATCATTTTTTTTTACTAGTAATGGCGGCGATCAGCGATTTTTTTCGTGACTGCGACATTATGGCGGACACATCGGACACTTTTGACACATTTTTGGGACCATTGTCATTTTCACAGTGATCAGTGCAATAAAAATGCACTGGTTACTGTGAAAATGACACTTGCAGTGAAGGGGTTAACCACTAGGGGCGCTGAAGGGGTTAAGTGTGCCTAGGGGAGTGTTTACTACTGTGTGGGGGCGTGGCTACGACTGACACGTCACCGATCTCCGCTCTGATTACACAGAGCGGAGATCGCTGACATTGTCAGTAGAGGAGCGGGGAGATGTGTTTACACACACCTCTCCCCGCTCTGAGCCTCCGTGAGACGATCGCGGGGATCCCTGCGGCGATCGAGTTTGCGGGACCCGCGGTCCCACTCACGGGGAAGGCAGGGGGGTCCCGACGTCTGCAGTTAAAGGGCCAAGTACAGGTACGTGATTGTGCTTGTACGAGACATTCTGCCGACATATATATATATAGCGGGGTCTCTAAATTTAGGTGGGACACTCAGGTGTGTAAGTATGGATATAGTGGACCATTTGTGTTCGTGGAGGATTGGATGGTGTAATAATCTCTTTGGCCTCTGGGTGGCGGGGTACCTGGAGGCTCAAGGTAGATTGGCCATCACAGTGCTACCCTTTTTGTCCCTTTCCGGAGATGGTACGGCGAGGGCGGGGAACCTGCCGTGGTGTCGATGGGAGGAGATAAAAGGGGGAGACGCCCTAACCACGAGGTCTTCAGGAGGATCTTCTTCACGCGCCCAAGCACCTTAGGCCTGGGTGCGGGCGGTTCCGGATTCCGGCCCAGGCGCCCTAGGCCTGACCGGAATGGAGTTGGAGTCCATCCCAGGCACCTTCAGCCTCGGGTGAGGTACTAAACTAGGAGGCCTGGGGCCCAGTGACTTTGACTGGGTCCCGCGAGGGTGGAGAAGTCCGAGGGTCCCTGAGGTGGATGGGGCCCATGTCTGAGGTGAGGAGGCCGGGGAGGTTACCCATTCGAAGAGTCTGGAGCAGCATCAACCCAGTGACGGATGGGCCTCTGGTAACTCCCTTGGAGGGACATCTTCCCCTGACAGGGGCCGCAGCGCAGCGAAGGTACTCCTATTTACGTTCTCTTGAGTTGCTGGTAGAGACTCTCAAGTTCTAAATCCTTTCTAGCTAATGCTATAGTAACCGCTGGCGAGATCGCAGTGGTTTAGCTGATAACCAGGATAGTGCCTCGACCTGCTCATTCCCCGTATCAAAATGTTATCAAGTCGCAACCAGATGGCTACTGAAGCACTGTTTATTGTGAGATATACAATAAAACAAGAGTTGGACTGTGATCGGTGTGTGGAACTCTGGTTAATGGGAGCAGAGGGAAGTGTTGACACAGCGGAACTTGATTCTAGACAAAAGCACATAGGCCCGAGGAAATATCTGGTACTGGCCTTCACCTCACCCACAGCTATGGGGAGGACATGGGCCGTAGCGCATCTCACCCTGTCGTGTGACATACCCCTAGACAAAGGAGATGGGGTGAGGCCGCTACATATATATATACCGTGAGCGGTCGGCAAGTGGTTAGTGATCTTAATGCCGCTTACACACGACCGTTTTTCATGACAAGAAAAATTCAATTTTTTTATTTGGTCATTAAAAACGCTCGTGTGTGTGGGCTCCAGAGCATTTTTCACGACGTGAAAAATGGCCATTCAAAATTTGGAACATGCTCTAATTTTTATCGTCGTTTTTCACGTTTTTCTCGTCATGAAAAATGGCCGTGTGTAGGCTTTAGCGACGTGAAAAACGCGCATGCTCTGAAGCAAGTGATGAGACGGGAGCGCTCGTTCTGGTAAAACTAGCGTTCGTAATGGAGATAGCACATTTGTCACGCTGTAACGGACTGAGGAGCACAAGGCCGAATCGTCTCTCACCAAACTTTACTAACACGAGGATCAGCAAAAGCAGCCCAAAGGGTGGCGCCATCCGCATGGAACTTTCCCTTTTATAGTACCGTTGTACATTTCGTACGTCACTGCGCTTTGCTCAAGCATTTTTTTTCATGATAGTGTGTAGGCAAGGCAGGCTTGAAGAATCACGTCGAGAAAAACGTTGTTTTTTTCAATGACATTAAAAACGCTCGTGGGTACGCGGCATAAGTGTTAACCCTGTGTAAAAGTACATTGTACTAAATGCTACTTGCATTTAAAACCTAGTTAGTCTGGCTGAAAAAAGGCACAAGTCCAGCTAGTTCACCCAATAGAAGGGAAAAAATAAATAAAACTGTAGCACCCTATTCCCAAAAGTAGGGCTATAGGTAAATTTAGTTATGCTGGGTGGTAGCCAGCCTGGTAAATTTGTAGTGTTTAGGGGTCAATTGACTTCTGTTCTAAATCCTATTCAGTGTGGCTTCTCTCTTTTGTCAATAGGTGGCACTGTTGCCTTTGACATTAGTATGATGAGCTACAGTATACTCCAGTTATGGATAAACATGCTTTTACTCTTTTGTTCATGGACTGACACAGCTTCCTATTGACAAGTGGGTATTATCTTATCTTTAGGAGTGACTAGGCAGAAAAAAATTGTAAAAAGTGTTGCATCACACCTTCTACAGCACCGCCCAGGGGGCGGACTCTCTGGGTATAATCTCTCTCTCTCTGCACCTCGCAGATCAGTTTTTTCTCTGTCTAGCAAGGAGAAGGACATGGCCCCCTTCAGGCCCACTGGTCCAGGGGAAAAAAAATTCTAAGTTTATTTTTTGTTTCCTGCGATCTTCGATCAACTGCCGACTGGGTGACAGGCTGGATCCTCGATCCTTGTAGTCCCCCCCCCCCAGTTTCGGCCATTGAGCGTGTGCCGACCCTAGCTACGCGCTGGGTTTTCCACGACATGCCCATCGCTCTATGGGTGGCCAGTGAGCCTACGCTCCAGGGCTTGCATCGGACCGCTCAGCTTCGGCTGACCTTACGGCCAAGTCGCAGTAGCCTGGCCGGTGAGCTTACGCTCCAGGGCATGCATACGATCGTTCCCTAGGGTTCAATCGCAGCATGCCTGGCCGACAGTCACCTCCGTGTGTGGATGATGATCTGTCCGGAATGTCTTCCAGCATGATCCACACAGGAAAGGTAAGTAGCCCCCCTGCTTCGGCAGGATGACTTGGCTGGACATTCCTGGAGAGATCAAGTAAGTGGTTGTGGCCCCTTTCTTTCCTCTCTCCCTGCCTTCCCTCCTCCCTCCTCTCTGGGCTCTGAGCGAAGGTTGCTGGGGTCACCTGGGGGGCTCCATCTGGAGCGGGGCTGCGCTGTAGCTGTCGTTTAAATTTTTTAATTTTGCTTACCTGTGTGTGCCTTTCTCCCTCCATGCTGTCTGCGGCCATTTTGGGGTGGTCCATGCCTGTTGGCCTCTAGTGACTGTCCGGCGGCCATTTTCTTGTGGTTTGCGCCAATATGTATATATCGACGCTCGGCGACCATTTTCTTGTGGTTCGCGCCCGCTTTGGCCTCTATCGACTGTTAGGCGGCCATGTTTCTTGTGGTTTACGCCTGTATGTAATTTCCGCCGCCCGGCGGACATTTTGCCTCTACTGTCGGCTCGGCAGCCATTTTCTTAGGGCCCACATTGTTTGCAATATGGCCGCTTGGCGGCCATTTTGCAGAAGTCTTCAACCTCTAGGGTGCATTTCACTGGCGCAAATTCACACAGGGAACGCTTATGAGAATCAGACTGACACAGGCAGCGGTGGGATAGTATCACAGGCAGAGCACACGGCAGCGATAGCGGTACCGTTTCAAGGGTGGTCCTTTGGTGGTCCTCTGGGAGATCTGCATCTCTGTAGCAGCTAGGAGGGTGGCCTACTGATACCTTGCCTGGAGTCCCTGTGGGTGACAGCGCGTGTGTCAGCATGGCGTCTGAAGCAGACGTTTTTTCCCCTGAAACACCTGAGTTGGCAGCTGGTGCCCCTGGAGGCTTTGTGCCAAGGTAGAAGCGGCGCATGGAAACACGGGGGGGTGGAAATCTCCCCCGTCATCTTCTGGGGATAATTCTGATGCAGAACCAGGCCCGGCTGTGGCTCATGGCCCGGATTCTGATGCATCAGAGACTGCAGACCGTGACCGGTAGGACAATGAGAATGACTCCAAGTCCAGGTCAGCACGCAAAAAGGGCTTTGGTATCTGACCTTATCACGGCAATGCGGGATGTGCTAAAATGGGAGAATTCTGCCAAGCAGCAGAGACACCGATCCCCTTTGGGTTCTGTAAACCGGCCTGCACTGCTAAGGTGTTTCCTTGTGTGTCTTATCTTGATAAGCTCTTGTACAAGAAGTGGGAAGACCCACTGAGGGTTTTTTGGAGCCCCAAAAATTTTGGGGCGGTTCGGTACCCCTTGAGGAGAGTTCCTGAAAAAATGGACCTCTCCCCTGATAGTGGACCCCCCTGTCTCCAGACTTAACAAGATACCACGATTCCAGTGGAAGGGGTTTCTGTCTTCAGGGACACTCGCTACCTATACACAGTGGGGGGCTCAGCGGTACATCCAGCATTGGCTGGGGTTTTTCTGATGGCTCAGACACTGACTGAGTACGCAAAAAGGCTACTCCAGGGGTTAAAGACACGGGACACTCCTAACAAGGTAGCTCTGGCCGACCAGTTGGTACAGGGCCTTGAGTCTGTCTGTGAGTCAGACATGGATACTATTCCCTTGCTGTCTTGAGCCTCAGTTTATGCGGTGGCGTTACACCGCCTGATCTGGCTAAGGTGCTGCTCTGCGGACCAATCTTCCTAGAAGGCCTTGTTGGATCTGCCCTTTTAAGGTGACAGACTTTTGGGGCCTCTATGGATGACATCTTTTAAGATGCCACAGGAGGCAAGAGCACATTGCTTCTGCAATCCAAAAAAGGTAAGGAGCCACGCCATAGGCTAGGGCCCTCCTTCACCGCGCACAAGCGGTTCTTTTGTCCCCAGGCCGATAAAGCGCCTGCTGAGGGACAGAAGCGTCCCTGGGTTTGCAAGCCCAACCTTGCTTGCCTACCGAACAGATTTTTTCCCTCTTTAACCGCCAGCTTCAGCCGACTTGTCGGGAAGCCCTACATGGGGCGGTTCAAGACCTGCTGATACGCAGGGTGGGCCTTCCTGTCTTAGTACAGGAACGGGTTCAGGGGCCCTACTCAAATCTGTTCATAGTGCTGAAGAAGGAAGGGTATTGGCCTGTCTTGGATCTCAGGACTCTCAACTGCTTTGTGAAAGTACAAAGATTTTGGAAAGGAGTTGGCTCGCCCTGTTGCGCTCCCCTCCATTTTCCGGCATCCTTGATCATCAAGGATGCATGCTTGCATGTCTCCATATGCACCAGGCATCAGATGTCTGCGTTGGCGGCCTGGGAAGACCACTACCAATGGTGGCTCTCCCCTTTGGCCTGGCATCGGCACCAAGGGTGTTCACCAAGGTGCTTGCCCCGATTCTGGCTCTACTAAGACGGCGTGGCTTCGCTATCATGGGCAACTTGGACGATCTCCTGAGGGTCACTTCAGACTTAAATTTAGAAGTAAGCGTGTCTATAACCTGTCATACCCTCCGATACTGGTGGGGTGCTGAACACTCAGACGTCAGTATTGGTACTGTCCCAACTCCTAGTGTGTCTAGGGTTGATTCTGGACCCTAGACACACTAAGATTTTTTTCTCCCTAGGGGAAAGTTGCAGACCCTTCGGGCTGCGGTGCCGCAGTTGACATTCTAAAGATGGGTTGTCACACCACTTTTGCAGGCGAGTCCTGGGCCTCATGGTAGCCTCCTTCACACGCGAGTGTTAGAGGTAACTCTGTCCTGAAGGGTCAAGTGCCCTTCATCCCTGGATTATCAAAATCCGGGTGAGCCATCTAATCAGGACCTCCCTAGTTGGTGGCCAACATCACTGGCATTTCTGTCTGGGAAGTTGTTCCTTCCCTTTTACTGGATGGTGGTCACGGCGGACGCCTGTCTTCCCGGTTGCAGAGGAGTCTGAGGAGCTCAGTAACCTGGGTCGCTGGACTCCGGAGGAATCCCATTGCAGATCATTGGCCTGAAACCCGGGCTATCTGGCTTTGCCTCTCCACATGGTTTCAGAGGCTAAAAGGGCGTCCAGTCAGAATCCAGTCGGACAAACACCACAGTGGTGGCGTATGTCAATTATCAGGGAACAACAAGCAGCTCTGCTGCAGCATCGAAGGTCGCTCACCTCCTAAGGGGGCTCTCTTACCAGAGGGGAAGCATGCCGGTCGTATATCTTCTGGCTTCTCGACTCAATTGGAAGGTATTGAGGTTTGTGGCCAGGTCAAGAGACCCATGGGCAAACACGACAGATGCATTGATTGCACTGGGGATTCAGTACCGACTAATCTATAACTTTCCTCCTAGGAAGCTCCTTCCTCATCTGCTTCGCAGACTGGAGGCAGAGAGGATTACAAGGGTCCCAATTGCTCTGAATTGGCATTGGCGTCCTTGGTACGCCGATCTAGTGCGTCTGGTAGCAGACGCCTTTTGGCATCTACCATTAAGAAGGACCTGCTGTCGCTAGATCCTATACGCCATCCTGTTTTTACAGTCACTGGCTTGAGGGCTTGGCTTAAGAGCCAGGTGCTAAGAGACTGGGACCTGTCAGACTCGATGATCTCTACCATGAGGAGTGCTCGGAAACCATCCCCTAGGAAGATTACCGTCCTCGGCAGTGACGGCACGGCCTCAATGAGGAACGGCACACTACAGTGCGCCTGCGCCGCTGTCTACGGCGCATGTGCCGTAGACAGCTGCGACCGTGGTTTTAGTAAATATCTCTTAAACCGTGGAGGTTTAGGAGATATTTCAAGCACCTACAGGTAAGCCTTAATCTAGGCTTACCTGTAGGTTAAAGTGGTTGTAAAGGGTTTACAACCACTTTAAATATTGCACCCACAATCGGCAGATCATGGGTGTAATGCCACGTCTTAGCCTGTTCGTGTAGCTGTCTGCCTGTATCTCTGATACATGCAGGCAGTTACACAATGACAGACTCGATGAACTACTAGAGTACTTAACGGCGCCCTGGTAGTTCATTGAGAACTACAATCTAACAGCTGCAAAGGTTGGTGGTGGTTGTAGTTTATTCATTCACAGAACTCTGTTAAAGAATTAGATGGCCATGGGCCAAGTTTTCTTTAGATTATGACAGTGAGCAGGGAGAGAAGATCCCCCTACTCGCTATCAAAATGGGGGATTAGGTGGGGGGGTGCGGGGACCAGTACATCTGTAACATGTTACACCCTGAATATGGGTGTAACAAGTAACCTATTACAAGAGGTGAACTAAATCCTTTAAATTGTTACCCATCTTTTCACGTCTGCCATTTTCATTAAGTGAATCACCTTTCAGAGAGTGTTTGAGAGGCAGTTAGAAGACATAACTTCTCACAGCCTGTTTGAACCCCTAAAAACCCGCACCAACACGCCACAACTCCGTGCGTTGCATTTGGTTGCAAGGTGGTTTTGGCATAGCCCAATTCATTTGAATGGGTCACAGTTGGCTTGCAGGATACATTTTGTCACTGCAGGTGTATAAACCTGTACAGCTGACCTGGCTCAACTGCTTGTTTTTACTGCTCTCTCGACCACAAGTCTTAAAGGGTATCTGGTGATCAATGAAATGTCTTGATTAGGCATTTCCTGTTTTGGGGTGGAAACTGTCACCTGATTGTGCTCCTACATTGTCACCCTGTCACATGGGGCCAAAGTGGCGACTAAAAGTAGCTGTGCCATACACCTTGTGCAAACACTGTCGGCTGTTGTCAATGTTGGGAAGCTAATCCTAAGCATTAGTGTACAACTGATGGAGTGAGTATATGTAGACAGAAAGTGGCTAAAAGAGGCTACAGAAGATTGGCAGCACTAAAAATTTAAACAATATTGCCATATACCCCCCGAAGTTCTTTGGAAAGCTGGCACTTCTAGCAGTGTCAGTATCCTTGGTTCCCCACAGCCTTCACTGGTAAATTTTTGCGACCAAGGAATACCTGCAAAATAAAGCCGTGATCACCTGCAGCTCTCATTTGTCAGCCCTGCTTGCAAACCTGCTGGAAAAAATAGGGTTCCCAACAGTTCTCGTTGGTTCCTCTTGCTGACGTACCATCACTGTAGGAGAAAGTGGTAACATGAGGTCAGTAGGAGGAACTTTTGAGAGCCTCAGAGGGATGAAATTGATTGGAACTCCTGGAGGTGTCCCTATAGTAGTGTTATTTTAAAGTAATATTCAAAATGATTGGAGCCTTGTTTAGCAGCATGGCTAGCAGGAGAGGTAAGTACTTAGTCTCTCCTTTTTATTAATATGGGCTGGGTTAAATTATTTGGTGTGGAAGAGTCCCTTTCGGTTAAAATGGATTACTTCTCTAAAACAGATGCTCAGCGACTGCATTTTGTATGAGCTTAATGCATGTCAGTAGTACTCCCATTTGAAACTTCGCTAAGGCAAACTGAACTAAAATTCTATTCAGAAGGTAACTTCAGTAAAAGTAGCCAACAAAACAATCTACGTATAGAAAGCTAAAAGTGTATGAAAATCGTTCCTGTAAAATTTGCGCCTGGATGTATAACATTGCACCTCCAAAGCATTTCTTACTGGTTCTTTAATGTAACTAATGACATTTTTTGATCACTGAGATGTTTATTAAACTTCATCTGTCTGTATTTCTGAATCTATCTTTTTTTTTTTTTAAGTGTTTGTGTTTTTATTTTATTTTTGTGCATCCTCCACTAGCAATGGCCATAACCACACGAGGGTTGATTTACTAAAGGAAAATAGACTACGCACTTTGCATTTTCCTCAGGTCTTCGAGAACGTGGTGAAGCTTTGAAGAGTTCCATCATTCATTCATGTATAAGCAAAATTTATTTATTTTTACCTCATTCACTATGCTCTGGGCAAAATTGGTGCAACTGCACTTGCAAAGTGCACAGTCTATTTGCCTTTAGTAAATCCAGACCCATTGAATGCAACACCTAAAGTGTTCCTTAACTCAGGACCCTGTATTCACTATATCTCGTCTCCTACAGTACACAGATCATGGAAATGCAATTATTTTTGTAAATATAAGCTGCTAAATACCTTTTCTCATTAGCAGTATATAGCAGTCTTGTGACCTCTATCACTGTCAGGTTAAAGCTTGTAGGAGGAGTTATAATTCTCCTTTGACTGTCCTATGAGGCTGCAGGACCTCTAAACCTCGGTCTGGACAGTGTTGATTGTCCCTGTGCTGATCACATGCACTTCCCAAGAAAAAAATTCTCTCTTGCAATACACACCAAATTGAGCATGTGCAGAGTGCCCCCAAGGCTCTGTACTATCAGCAGATTGATTGGGGACCGTGGAAGAAGGAGGATCAGAGAAGATGAGATCAAACCGCCTTTTTACACAATGCACAGGATTAATCCCTTAGGTTCCACAGTGAGTATAACAAGCATGCTCTACTGCATATACAGATTGATTTTACTTTGTGGGTTTAGTTGGAGGGAGCAAAGTATTTCTGTCTGGTAAGGCAACCCACTGTTCCTAATGTCTATTTTTTTTAAATGTATTTATTTTTATTAAAGGTGCGGTTATCTAAAAAATATCACACAAATGGAGTTTGTGTGTGGAAAAAAATATTACAAAAATATCTGCTCAATTTTTAATTCATATTGTATAGAAGCCATATACAGCTGTAAGTGCCGGTTCACACTACAGCGACATGAAAGTCGGCACAACTTTGCGAGGCAACTTCAAGTCACCTCCAGGACAGGCAACTTTGCCAGTGGCCAATCAAACAATAATCAGATCTGTGGGAGGGAGGGGCTTGCCTGAGAAAACTCTTTTCTCTTCCTGTAAAGTTGCTTCAGTTAAGACACTGATCCGACTTTGGAGGCGACTTCCATTGAAATCAATGGGTACAAGTCGCCTAGAAGTCGCCTTGAAGTAGTACAGGAACCTTTTCTGAAGTCGGAGCGACTTCAGAAGTGTACATTACATTAAGACGGCTCTCATTCACTTTAATTTCTCATGTCAGGCGACTTGGGGAGACACAAGTTGGATCCCAAGTCGCAGTAGTGTGAACGGACACTAGTAGTCAGCATTTTCATAATGGAAAGAATAATTGTTAAATATGAGGTTCACATTATGTAGGGCTTTGTGTGGCCAATGCACATGATATGAAGATGTTTTAACAAATACCAAGTGATAAATTATTGTGGGGCAGCCTGTTGTCACAATAGGTAGCACTGTGGTCTCACAGGGTTGAGCTTGCACCTAGGACACCATGTGAACTCCCTTTTTATCTTCTCCCCATGTTTGTTTTGGTCTCCACTTATGCATTGTTTTTTTTCTTTTACCTTCAATTGGTAGATAAATTGGAGTCCACCCAAGACTTGTGCAAACTATGTATGCCTGCTTGATTGTTGGGAGCCTAAGACTGTAAGCTCTTTTTGGGCAAAGACTGATGTGAATGGTCTATGAATGCCTAAAATTGCTTTGAAATATTATTATTCTAAAAACCTAAAGCTTACACAATAGAGGACACAGGATTCCTGCAGTGTTAGTAAGACAAGTTCGTACTTATAGAGGATTCAGGACACTTATGACAGGTAATAGTTAGCAGTCAACTGGTAAAACATTGGTAATTGTTATCGTGTTGTATAAAGTTTTGGAAAACGATTAACTTAGAATAATTGTATGTATTTGATTTCTTTTATTGGTTAGATTTGCCACATTTATCCATGTTGCCCTGTTATGTAATTGGGGATCATTACGTTCTGACTTTTGTACCTCAATTATATTGTGATAATTTTGCTGGTTACCAGGTGGGGTGGCAGTTGAAAAATTTGGTGAATGCACTACGAGAGGACCCGAGTGGTGTTATCTTAACTTTGAAAAAGCGACCTCAGAGCATGCTTACCTCAGCACCAGCTTTACTGAAAAATATGAGATGGAAGCCCCTTGCTCTGCAGGTAATTGAAGCTTAATCATAAGTCATTCACCATCATTTTAGCCATAGATGAAAATTACTATAAATGCTTTAAAGGGAAGCTATACTCTAAATATAAGTGGGGATTGAAAATGACTTGGCTGTAGCATGCAGAAATGATGTCTAATTTAGTTTATCAGAAGATTAGAGTCCTGTTAGCTTTGCACTTCCATTTTGCTTTAACCAAGGGATGGCATTGTGTGGTTCTCTTGGCTACTAAAGCTTGGTGGAGTCTAACGACAACTGGGAAATACTGGTCAGCTCAGCAGCCCTGCATTGAACAAAGGCTGAAATTGCCCACTATAATGTCCTGTTCTCGGTGGTACAGAAGCTATGAAAAGCCACCATAATATTAAAGACCAGTAATCCAAAATGGCCATTGTTTTGCATAGATATTTCCTTACACCTGGCCAACTTCTTATTGAACTTTTATAGGCAGCCTCTGGTAAAGCTCATTTAGCCTAAAATGACTTTTGTAGAATAAATAAAATAACTTGCTAGTTGTCTCAATGTTTACCCTTACGCAAGTGTGAGAATCTGTGATCTTCACACCTGCTGAGCTACATTGATTTTGACAGCTGGCAGCAGCTGTTGGAGCACCTCCATTTATCTCCATGATGAACAGAGAAGAGATTGCTACGGGGCATATGCAATACTGTTACAGGCCCACACATCAGCAGACTAAGAATGCAACTGTATGTATTTTTAGTCCATTGATGTGTGGGCTTGTGCTGCTGACAGCAGGTGTGAAGATCACAGATCGTCATTCACGTTTAAAAAATTTCTAAAGTCAATTTGTATGTTTTATTGGTTTTGGATAGAGTACAGAAAGTTTATTGCTTTCTGTTTTCCCACTAGGGATATTCACCATCTCTATTTGTCCTAGTGACCATTGTCCCCAGGACTGAAATGGAGCAAAAACCTAAAATCCTCACTGCAATAAATGCCTAAAGGCTCGTACACACGATCGGATATTCCAACAATTGTCCGATGGACGTGTTTTTGTCGGATAATCCGACCGTCTGTATGCTCCATCGGACAATTATTGTCGGAATTTCTGACAACAAATGTTGGCTGGCCATGCTCTCAAATTGTCCGACAACAAATGTGTTCCGTCGGATTATCCGATCGTGTGTGCACATGCTCCGAACCAATGCTAACCATCAGACAACATTAGCAGAAGTTACAGAAAAGGTGGCGGTAAATGCTGAAAAACCACATGGTTTTGTGTATGTTGGCTGAAAAGGTTCTGCAGTCTGTATGCAAAAAAAGTTCACGGCCAACGTCCATGGATTTGTCCAATGGAAATCTGATCGTGTGTATGAGGCTTTAGAGGGGAATTCCCTTATTTTGGAGAGATCTCCTGTTGATTCCTTTTGTGTCTCAAGACTGGAAGTTGGGGAAGATATCAGCAATGTGACACAGACTTCAAAACAAAAATGTGTCAACCATTGCCAACTTTACTAAAAAAAAGATCTACTTTGAAAGTTTATATTACAGCTATGAGAATTTTGTTATAGCATTGAAATAACAATTTTTAATGCATTTTTGTTTTACTGGTCTTTTTTAAGCTATACCTGATTTTCATATAGACTTTGAAAACCATACGATAAAGGTTAACTCAAAATGGAAGCCTGCTAGTTTCAGTATTTGTATGAATCCTAACTATGCATATATCAGCCTATAAAATACCTATTTGAATGGAATGCTCCCCTCTTAATTTAGTGTATGTCGATATCCTTTAAAGTACATCATTCAAACAGCTTACATTGGGTCCAAGGCTTGCCTTTTGTTGTAAATGTGCTATTGTTCATTGCTTGGCCTCTTTTGGATTCATTCTGCTTTAATCAGCCAGCAAATTGTAACTATTTCCGGAAAAAAAAGTAATGATTGCAGATTGAATAGGAAATGAGCATGTTTGTGTGCCTGCATCAGAAAAAGTCATTGCTGTACAATTGTAGGCCAGAGAATGGGATCCAGTGTGATGAGCCTTGTCATCATATGGTTTAGATGGGGTCCAGACACAGAATTGTACAGCACTGCTGTAGAGCAGTCTGTTATAAATGATATAGTGCCTGTTTTGGTAATTTATGGCATGCCCAGCCAATAGTTAGAGCGTTGCTGATTTAAAGGCCCTCATTAAAAACCGCTGCCATTCCGTTATAAATCCACCTTCTCACTACTTGTTAGTTTAATGTAATGGCTAAATCTTCTGCTGCATATTTTATTGACATTAAAATGGAATGATAATGAGTGTCGTCTTATTTTTTTAGTGGTATGATGATGAAATGAAAACTTATTCCTGGACACGTATATCAGTAAGCAATTTTAAGTTACTAGATTTTTAGATATTTTTTATTTTTTTCCAAAAGAGGGGTTGGGGATATTTTTATACTCAATCTTGGGCATCAATCAAATCTGGCAATTTAATTATAATTAACATAAAACAAGTATCAACCTCTAGCAGCTCGGGGAGTTTGGAGGAGAATAAACCATTTTATGTGGGTTTTTAGTTGTGATGCTGTAGATTACCGTAGTTTGTAGGGCAAAACTGTTATGTTTATCTTAATACAGCTTGTTAGCACACCCATAGATCGAGTGAAATTTGACCAGTTAAGCAGGAACCGGCTGAATTTTGATCCTTCTATGGACATTTCCGCTCCACATAAGTCAATTTAATGATCAACTTCTGACAAAGGAATACAATGGCACAGTGGGGAGGATTCCTCCATCCACCTGGCATGCGTAGATGAGGGAATCCATAAAAAAAGAGGCATCTTTGGCAAGGCTTAATCTATTCACATTTTGTCACCTTTATTATTTCCTAATTATGCACATTTTAGAGTGCATCTTCTGATATATATATATATATATATATATTGTGAGGGGGTTAGCTCGGCAGCGGGTGTGTGTGACCCCCGAGATGGGCTCCCCACACAAAAACAGGCCCAGCAAACGGAGGTTGTGGTTTTCAAAATCAAAAAGGTGCGGTTTATTTTCTATTTACAGTGACAAAACACAGCAAAAGCAAAAGAAACATAAACAAAATAAATCCTGGTCAACTTGACCTCTGACTAAACATACAGGTTTCCTAACTAACAACTGGGATCAGCCTAGTGCTGTCCTAGTCCCTAAGTCCCTGGTTTTAAATGTCCAAGCAAATAGCCAGACAGGCTTTGTCTCACCGCACAGGGGTTCACTCTCCCTAGACAGTCCACACAGGTCTGGTTCCAGGCATGAGCTAACATCTAATGAAGCTGGGAGTTCTTATAGAGGCCTAAATGAGCTGACAAGCTTCAGCTGGTCTCATCAACTCCCTGTCTGCACGACGCCCCACACTCTCCCTAGAGGTATGAGTCATCCATGAGCCCACTAGCCTTATACAACTCTCCACCTAGTTGTATAAGTCGGCGTAAAGCCTGAATCTGGGCGAAATATATCTACCCCCTGGATGCAACCAGGTGACTTTACCTTCCTGCTGTCACAATATATATATATATATATATATATATATATATATATATATATTTATATATTTTTTTTTTTTAAAGAATCATTGTATTTCAAGAACCTTGATAGAAGTGTTTTTCCAAGATCACTTTAGGAGCCTATGTTGACGGGTGTTTGTTCATGTCAGAACTGCTGCTCTCTCCATAGAAGTGTATAGTAATGCAAAGGCAGACTGAAACATGTCAGAAGGAGGTCAAATGCATCTATCAATGAATTCTAAATGAGCTGAGCGTGATGTAAAAAGCAAACCTCTGTAAAATCAAGCTGTGTATTGATTATAGCCTAAAGCCCATCATTCCAGATCCTTATTGTAATGTTGGGTTCAAGTACAAAAACCTAAGTGAGACACAAACAGTATAGCGGAAAGAGCCCACCAAATGGGTCAGCCAATCGGTGGATACATTTCTTCAAAAAAAATTTTTTTTTTCTGCATTGACATTATTCTATTGCTGTGCCTCTATATTCTTGTAAAGTTACTGGTCACAAATCTCTTCATTATCAGAAGACATATACTCTTCTTGTGTAAGCTTAAAGTGATATTAAAGGTCCGTGTTTTTTTTTTTTTTTTTTAATAACATGTCATAATTACCTCCACTGTGCAGTTAGTTTTGCACAAAGTGGCCCCGATCGTCCTCTTCTGGGGTCCCACGGCGGCTCTCGTGGCCCCTCCCCACATTAGATAACCCCCCTCTGGGAAGCTCTCTCCCGAGGGGGATGCCTTGCAGGCACGCTCCTGTCTCATACACTCGGCTTCCATAGATGCTGAGTGTATGACTCTGCCCCGTCCCCCAGGGGCCGCGTCGTTGAATTTGATAGCTACGCATCCGTTGGCTCCCGCTGCTATCAATCTATCCAATGAAGAGCCGAGAAGCCATGGAGAGAGCGGCGCAGGATCGTGCCCACGGAAATTCGGGGCTCAGGTAAGTAAAACGGGGGGCTGGGGGGCCGCACACTGCAAGGTGTTTTTTCACCTTCATGCATAGTATGCATGAAGGTGAAAAAGACACAGGGGTTTACAACCCCTTTTAAATGGCTGTTCACACCAGAATGTGGCTTCCATGCATGTTTCCCACACCGTGTTCAAAGCGCACTGCAGTTGAGATCTGCAGTCAGTGTTGGTTAATGACACCACAAACCTGCTTTTGGTGCGGTCCAGTGCAATTGAGCCTATTTAAAATGAATTGGCTCAAATTGCACTGCATATGAATCACATGGTGTGAACCGACCCTCAGGCCTCATACACACGGCCGAGATTCTCGTTGAAAAAAACATGTCGTTTTTTTCGACAAGATACTTGGACAAGAAAATTGTCCCGGCCGAGTGTACACACGCTTGATTCAAAGAACCCGCGGTTCTTTGAATGGAGCGTACGTGGTGACGTCATCGACTACGACGAGCATGCGCTCGTCACATTCGATGCCGTCACCGCCATCTTGGTATACCCTACGTATGCCTAGGAAGCTACCGCGCATGCGTCGAATTCATTTCGAACATGCGCGGGCTTCCGGGAGGACAGGTAAGTGTACACACACTCACTTTTCTCGTTGAGAAACATGCCAACGAGAATCTCGACGAGAAAATAGAGAGCAGGTTCTCTATTTTCTCGTCGAGGTTACTTGTCGGTTTTCTCGACGAGAAACCATACACACGAACGAATTTCTCGGCAAGACATCTCTGCCAGCAAGTTTCTTGCTGGTTCTTGCCGAGAAACTCGGTCGTGTGTACGAGGCCTCAGGCTTAGAACACAAGGAAATGTTTTGTATAAAGAAGGTGATTGTAGTAGAGGGATGTTGAGCACCAAATACTGCATCCCTACAGGCTTTGGTGAGGAAAAATCAGCCCAAAGGAACAAAATTATTTGCATGCACTTGGGATGTTTGTATTGTCTTTGTGAGGAGAGACACCCCCAGATCACCCCCCAGCCCCCAGTCACAGTGTCACTGATTGCAGTGACCATTTATTTACTGATCACTGCAATCAGTGACATTTGTGACTAAAAGTGTCAGGTTTAGGTCCAGTGTAGCCCCCTAACCCCCCCTAATAAAGGTTTAACCCCTTGATCGCCCCCCAGGTAACCCTTTACCGCTGTCACTAAGCGATCATTTTTCTGATCGCTGTCTAGGTGTCGGTGATGCCGATAGGTAGCCAGTTATTTTTTTTAGGTTCGCCGCAGGTTTTTATAGCGTCAGGTACCCCCATATATTACCTAATAAAGGTTTAACCCCTTGATCGCCCCCCCCAGGTAACCCTTTCACCCCCTTTTGCCAGTGTCGCTAAGCAATCGTTTTTCTGATCGCTGTCTTAGTGTCGGTGATGCCGATAGGTAGCCAGTTATTTTTTTTAGGTTCGCCGCAGGTTTTAATAGCATCAGGTACCCCCATATATTATCTAATAAAGGTTTTAACCCCCTAATTGCCCCTAGTTAACCCTTTCACCAGTGATCACCGTATAAGTGTTACTGGTGACACTGGTTAGCCAGTTAGTTATTTTGTTATTTAGGTTCCCCGTCAGGTTTTTATATAGCGTCAGGTACCCCCATATATTACCTAATAAAGGTTTAACCCCCTGATTGCCCCTAGTTAACCCTTTCACCAGTGATCACCATATAAGTGTTACGGGTGACGCTAGTTAGTTAGTTTGCTTTTTATAGTGTCAGGGCACCCGCCGTATATAAAACAATAAAGGTTTAACCCCCTGATCACCCGGCGGATGATATCAATTAGGTTTTAGTGTCAGAGAGGGTCTGCGTCGCCCCAGGCAGCGTCAGGTTAGTGCCAGGAACGCTAACACCCACGCGTGAAGCATACACCTCCCTTAGTGGTATAGTATCTGAACAGATCAATATCTGATCTGATCAGATCTATACTAGCGTCCCCAGCAGTTTAGGGTTCCCAAAAACGCAGTGTTAGCGGGATCAGCCCAGATACCTGCTAGCACCTGCGTTTTGCCCCTCTGTCCAGCCCAGGCCACCCAAGTGCAGTATCGATCGATCACTGTCACTTACAAAACACAACACACATGCAGCGTTTACAGAGACAGGCCTGATCCCTGCGACTCCAGTGCTGTAGGAGGTGATTTCACCTCCACAGTTAAAAAAAAAAAAGAGCATATATGCCGAAGCATGGGGGCAGCAGGGGCGGAGGAGCGATTTTGCTCCTAATGCCGCGTACTTACGGTCAAAATTCCGACGGAGGCTTGCCCGTGGAAAAGTCTGAACCGTGTGTACGCGGCATAACTTTTGCGGGAGGATGCCCCCATGCTTCGGCATATATAAATGGTGCATATATGCCCATCATTAAAATTGGATGAATGAAGGGAGGTATTCTAATGGTGGGCATACCCACCGATCAATCTCTTTTTTTCGTTCAGCCAACAGGCTGCATGAAAAAAAAGATTACAATACATGTCCAACAAGGACCAGCAACGTACTGGTATGTTGCTGGACTTTGGTTATACCAGATTGATGCCTGCGGGTTTAGGTATCATCTTGGTATCATTCTTTTCAGCCAGCAGCCGACTTTCATGTGAAAGCAATCCTAGTGGCTAATTAGCCTCTGGACTGCTTTTACAAGCAGTGGGAGGGAATGTCCCCCCCGGATATAAAAAGCGCCATTGGGAAATTGGGAAAGCATTTTATCACACCGATCTTGGTGTGGTCAGATGCTTTTGAGGAAAGATCTAGATCGAAACTGTGATAGGTAGTGAGGAGTGAAATCAAAAATTTGCGCCCTTAGAAATCCTGAAGGCGGTGCTTGGTTTCGGGGCCCCGTACGCGGCTAGGCTCCCAAAAAGTCCCACACATGTGGTATCCCCGTACTCAGGAGAAGCAGCAAAATGTATTTTGGGGTGCAATTCCACATATAACCATGGCATGTGTGAGCAATATATCATTTAGTGACAACTTTTTGTATTTTTTTTTTTTTTTTGTCATTATTCAATCACTTGGGACAAAAAAAAAATATTCAATGGGCTCAACATGCCTCTCAGCAATTTCCTTGGGGTGTCTACTTTCCAAAATGGGGTCATTTGGGTGGGTTTTGTACTGCCCTGCCATTTTAGCACCTCAAGAAATGAGATAGGCAGTCATAAATTAAAAGCTGTGTAAATTCCAGAAAATGTACCCTAGTTTGTAGACGCCATAACTTTTGCGCAAACCAATAAATACAGTATACGCTTATTGACATTTTTTTTTACTAAAGACATGTGGCTGAATACATTTTGGCCTAAATGTATGACTAAAATTTAGTTTATTCGATTTTTCTTATAACAAAAAGTAGAAAATATAATTTTTTTTCAAATTTTTCAGTCTTTTTCCGTTTATATCGCAAAAAAATAAAAAATCGCAGAGGCAATCAAATACTATTAAATAAAAGCTCTATTTGTGGGAAGAAAAGGACGCAAATTTTGTTTGGGTACAACATTGCATGTCCGCACAATTTCCAGTTAAAGCAGCGCAGTGCCAAATTGTGAAATCACCTCTGGTCATTAAGCTGCGTAATGGTCCGGGGCTTAAGTGGTTAAGGGTTTCATGTTCCTTTTTTTATGTTTATCCTTCAGACTATGAATCATTGTCATTGCTAGTCTCTTGACTCACTCTTTCTTAAGACAACTGTTAAAACATCAACCCTAGGTACAAAATAAATTAAGCTCTTCGAATACTTCAGAATTACTTGCAATCTGAGTTTGTATGTTTATTTGCTACAGCATTGCAAATTACATAGCATGTATAAAAGAAGTGTAAAATGGAACCTTTATTGGCTGCGCTTCTTTGCATCAGCTGCAGAAGGTGAGGCTTACAGTTAGCCGTCTGATACAATCAGTGATTTTTCCTCCTTTTACAGTGCTGCCTCCTTGCTCATATCTTTATTATACTTGTCATGCAGGCTGCGGTGTATGGTCATTTATATCAACAGAGAGCAGTCACAGTGTGCTTAGTACTATAAGCCTGGTTTACAAATCAGATGGTATTATACTGGTGATATACAGGTAATAGTAAGGCAGTATAGTGAATGATCAATCTAGATCTCCTCCTATTATATGTTTGCTCTCAATCTGTGGATCAAATTTTCTTATCTCACCCCATCTGCTTTGTCAGGGAATATGTAGTTGAGGCACTATTCGTATCCAGAGGCCGGTCCTTTTCAGTCCACTAATCATGCATTTTTGGCTTGCCAGGTGCACATAATAAGCTGAATGGTAAGAAGAAGAAAAGTAGGCAGACGGTTCCCAGCATCTCTTATCTTAGAGGGCTTTCAATTCTTCCTTTGACCAGAAGTAGAAGGTCTTCACTCCATCTGGCTGAGGATATCAGGATAAGCTGACCATATGTTTGTGGCCAGCTACAGAATCATCTGTTTTTGGCTTGTCAGTTTCTTCTCTTTCCCTCTTCTTCTTTCTTGCTAATTTATGTATTATGCTCAATTAATAAAATTTTTGCTGGGAGCAAGGAAACACACCAAAAACATTAAAAACACATTGAAAACTCATACCACGTTTTTCAGCACACCAGTGTGAACACAGCCTAATGCCGCGTACACACGGTCGGAGCGGACTGTTCAACGGGGAAACCTCCGTCGGAATTTCCGACGTAAAATTAGAGAACCTGCTCTCTATCTCATGCCTTGTACACACGATCGGAATTTCCGATGGAAAAAGTCAGACGGAAATTTTTAATCGGATATTCCGACCGTGTGTGTGTGCCCCATCTGACTTTTTCCGTCGGAATTTAGAAAGAGAACATGTTCTCTTTTTTTCCGACAGAAAAAATTTCGGAAAATCCGTTCGTCTGTAGGGAACACCGACGGAGAAAAAAACACACATGCTCAGAATCAAGTCGATGCATGCTCGGAAGCATTGAACTTAATTTTTCTCGGCTCGTCGTAGTGTTGTACGTCACCGCGTTCTTGACGGTCGGAATTTGATGTGACAATGTGTATGCAAGACAGCTTGAACGGAATTTCGTTGAAAAAATCCATTGGAGTTTATCCCGACGGAAAATCCGATCTTGTGTTCGGGGCATCAGCCCGTCAGAAATTCCGACACAAAAAGTCCGATGGGGCATACACACGGTCGGAATATCCGACGAAATGCTCCCATGAAACGTTTTCTGTCGGAAATTCTGACCGTGTGTACTCGGCATTAGTGTACCAAATAGTTTTTGGGTTTTACTTTGAGGGAGCTGCAAAATTTTCTGTATTTATTGGCGTATAACACTCACTTTTTTACCCTGAAAATAGAGGGTAAACTGTGCCTGCGTGTTATACGCAGGGGGCTGTGGAAAGTTTTTTTTCCTGAAACTTCCCTCTTAAAGTTTGGGTGCGTGTTATACGCCGATAAATACGGTACTTTGTTTTCTTGGCACAGTTTAAAACGACTATATCTGTCCAAGATATCATTAACCTTTAATTATCTACTTGGATATACTCAATTCTGGGTGCAAAGACCTGTTCGAAAATATGAAATGGCAGAATCAATAGCTGAACAATTTAAAAAAATTACACTCATTTGAGGCAATGACCTACCTAATGATTCTGAGTGAAGTATAGGAAAAAAAGAATAGTTCAGTTATGGAGTTTGTCCATGAGTTAAGGTAGTAAAGCATCAACAAAGATGTCCCTGACATTACTATGACAGTTCACTATTATCCGTACTTGTGTTCTTTTTTTTTTTTTGCAATTAAGAAGCCTTTGGAAATGAGCCTTGTTTTGGTTTTTGAAACCATGCATGCAGGATAGCCATGTTTTACATCTGTGCTCTTATCACTGCTAAAATTATATTTCTGTGGCTGATCTTTAATGACGTTGGGGTATTTCAAATATTACTTACGGTAGTTTTACATTTGCTGTACAGTACCTTGCCATTTTTTGTCTTGGCTATTTTTAATAGGGGCCCACTGTTAGGTACAAAATAACACTGGCTCAGCACACACTGGACTTCTTATGCAATTTATGTTCTTGACTCTGCTCTGTGCTTGTTTGTTTCATCGATTGTCTTGCTGATTGCTGCTGACCTGGACTTTTAGGTGTTCTAAATGTACCCTTCATTGGCAGCGCATAATCATTTCCAAGACAGAATGTTAATTTTTAGCTTCATTAAAGGGAACCTACTATATTACCAGTTAGCTCCTCTCTGACACTGGATGCTATCACTGCCCAATTCACTGAGGGGTGCCCGGGCACCGCCCCCTCTCTCCAGGCCCATCCCTCTCTATATGCAATGGATAGATTCATGCATAGCAATATACATACGAAAAAGGGTGGGCTCGGGATGCAGAGAGTGCGACTGGAGCCCACCCAAGTGTGTTGCAAGAGCGAATTAATATTCGCTGTTGCTCTACGATCTTCATATATCTCAATAAAAACGTAAAAAATATATATATATATATATATATATATATATATATATATATATATATATATATTCGCTGTTGCAAAACTGATCCTCCTCCCGGCCAATCGTGAAGAGCGTCTGATACCCATCACCCATTTGGCTGAAAGGACAGGCGATCCTATTGGATGCCTAAGAGGAGGGGAGGAGACACACGGCTGAAGCGAGGAGGAGAAGACCCACTGGCAGATGCTTAGATGCCTGGTCCCTGCCGATGCCTGGATGCGCGATCCCTGCCGCTGCTCCTTGGATACCCGCAGCCTAGATGGGGTAAGAGCCGGTGGACCGACTGGCATACAGCGGGGGGGAGTTGGGGGGTTTTGAGTTGCCACGGGGAGGGGTTCGGTTGTTTGTTGCCCCCCCAAACAAAAAAACACCAGCTTCCACTGTCAGGTACATCTCTGCATGTGTTGCTGCAAAGGAATCCTCTGTACCTTCACTGCTTCCAGGGGGTGCCTGTAGTGCTGGAACCGGACTCAGCTGTGTCTAATAGTAGCCCCTCAAACAGGATAGCTTAATTTGGAACATAATGCTGTTATTTTTTAATGTTCAGAAAAATGAGCAACAAGAATAAAGTATAATTCTGGTCTAAATGTATCCAAGCTTAACCACTTGCCGACCGCTCGCGGTATATATACGTCGGCAGAATGGCTCGTACAGGCACAATCGCGTACCTGTACGTGGCCCTTTAACTGCCGACACAGAGGTGATCAAATACCACCAAAAGAAAGCTCTATTTGTGGGAAAAAAAGGACGCCAATTTTGTTTGGGAGCCATGTCGCACGACCGCGCAATTGTCAGTTAAAGCGACGCAGTGCCGAATTGCAAAATGGGGCCTGGTCATAATGGCCCGTATTGGTCCGGGGCTTAAGTGGTTAAATCTGCTCCCACCCCCATTCTAAGCCCTATATTAACTAGCCTGTAAAGGAAAAATGTGTATACTTACCTAATCTACAGTAAAGGCACTCCGGTCCAGTCACATGATCTCCACAGCGACCACCTTCAGGGAGGAGGAGAGAGCAACAGCTGCAGAGTTTGAGTGGTGATGTCACTCAGACTTACTATAGGGCATCTGTTGGCTGTCCCCCCTCTCATCTGAAGCTGGTGCTGGGAGCAGATCATGTGACCAGATTGGAGCACCTTCGATTAGGTAAATATAAACATCTTTTCTTTGCTGGGTTGTTGGTATAGGGCTTAGGATCGGGGTGGGAGCAGGTTTAAGCTTAGACCAGACTTCTACTTTATGACTTTAATGTTTCTGTCATTAATCTTAATTTGATTGTGTACTCAAGCGTACTATAGACAGTTTAGCAGTAGGTATGAGACTTTGGGTTCACCACTACTATTAGTTTGAGATTTGCAGTCCTAGTGAATTGTTTGTGTAGATTCACCTGGGAGATTATTTTTTTTAAACTTTAATGCACTGTGTGCTCATTGAACTATACCCAGCAGGCTTAGAAGAATTGATAAGGCTAGCTATACATTTTTTTATTTTTATTTTTTTATTCAATTCACATTTAGTTTTACCGTCAACTATGTAGTGCAAGGGCCTGCCTGACTGCATACAAATTTCAAGTGTTTGATGTATAATGTATGGCCAGCCTTCAGGAAGCTTTTGATTAGGCAAGCCACCTCTTATAAAAGGGGAGTGGCACAAAGCAACCATAGTGGCAGGGAATTAGAAGCTGCTGTAGGGAAAGCATGGTACTTTTTTTTTGTTTTTTGCAGCAAGGCTTTTATATAAGGAGGTAGTATTTGGAGGTTTTCATTCATTTATTTTGATTTTTATTTCATGTTAAAATGACCTTTATTTAATGTTATACATATTATTATTTTTTTGCATTACTTCCCTTTAAAAATGTGGGATTTTGTTTCAGGGGTGGCATTTTGGGGATTTTGTAAATGTAATTTTATTTTGTTTGGTCCTTGTTTTGAATTTAGGTTGCTCAAAGTAGAACATTTACTAGTTACTGCGTATCCGTTCAACATGCCGCCTCATCATTTAAAAAAAATATATATATATTTGTAAGAACATAGTGTACCTAAGCCACCTAACATATTATTCACATTCACTGCTCCCCCCTATAACTATAGATAAAATAAACCTTAGGCAAGCACTAGTTAGACCTAATATCCTTTCCTAAAACTGCCCTGCTGCTGGCAAATTCTACACTGCTGTATCCTCTGCAGTTTTTTTTTTTTCTTGTAGAAAAACCGCAGCCTGTGCTCATTGTCTATAGTAAATTTGGGCGTAGCCTTTCATTTAAAATCCTCCTGCTGCTGCCCAGTTTACAGTACTATTTCATTTGGGGTCTCTTAATTCTTGTAGTAAAACACTTGCCTGTGCTTTTTGTCTCCTTGTACATTTTAATCTATTAGCACTTGGTCTGCAGCTGGCCAATTTTACACTGCTGTGTCACTTGTGGTCTTATGTTTTTTGTAATCGAACATCTACCTGTACTCTTTTTCTCCAGTACATTTTGGCCAATTCTTTCTAAAAAAAAAAATATGTCCCGCTGCTGGCCAATTATATAAGTTGTCATCTGTTTTCTGATAATTGTGGTAAAACATTTGCATGCACTCTTTTTCTCTAGTACATTTCAGCCAATTCTTCCTCATTTAAAAATGTCCCATTGCTGGCCAATTTTACACTGCTGTATCATCTGTGTGATGTCTTAATTACCAACGAGAGCTTGATGGGGATTGGCCAGGAGTGGGACAGCTGTGTCCTAGACTCCATACTCAGAGAAACTGCTGTAACATCACTTATGAAATAACAGTGTGAAGACCATGTGGAAGTATTTTCTTTCCAGTGATCTGCAACAGGAGCAACTATGGATAATAGTGTAGCAAAATACAAAGCCCCGCATCTGATTATTTCAGCTTCTAATCTTCGCATTGCACCCCAGTTTTCAGTGACTGAAACCTCCTGGACCAGAACCACTGAATCCAAGTGGCATTTTAAAGCACTAAAGCAAACCACATACATTGCTGCTTCTCTTCTGCTGGCAAGACAGTGAGATCTCACTTGTCGCTCTGGTGTCTCTGAAAACCCCAACACAGAAATGATATTTTTATTTCTGGGTCTTGTGTTCAGAGGGGTTGAAGAGACGACCAAGTGAGATCTCTCTTTATCATTGACAATAAAGGAGCAGAGTTGTATGTGGCTGTTAGGTGCGCACTGTCACTATGGTGAAGAAACCCAAGAACAGGTAAGTGAATTTTATTGTCTGGTTTTTTTTTATCTGCTAGCAGCTAGACCACCAGAGATTATTAGTGGAAATTTTCATATTAGGGCACTGTGTTACAATGTGAGTACCCAGGGCTTTTTTCAGCCGTAATGTGGTGCTGGCCCGACTTTTGTATCTAGAAATGACAGTGCTCCTGTCCTGGCCTCCGCAATGAACCCTCCCCGGGCACAGCTGATATGTTCAGGGCGGCACTAATGACATCACTAATGCTGGCCATCCAGGTGTTGCCCGACTGCGATTGTTAGTGTTGTCAGTTCATATGTGCAACACTAACACTATCTAAATTTATTACATTCATTGGAAATAGCAAGAAAACTGTTGCATGGCTTTCATGAATTTTAGCTTCAGACTTCTTTCTAATATGGCCGTAACCCACAAAAAAATGTTCCCAATGTTTTATTAAATTGCTCCCTGTGTGTCCACGATGGACGCGTTGTACAGTGGATTATACTATAGTGTGGGCTATGCATAGTATTGCAGTGGTAATTTGTGTTGTGAAAGTAAAATTTTATAAATGGCTTATAAGCGAGGTCTTTTTACCCTATAGTATTGCCCTTTGTACTGTCATATCCATATATTTTACTATAAAGCACTGTGTGTACTGTACTTTACAATATAGTGCAATATCAATGCCTGCATAATAATTTGGCTTATTGCTCTGTAAAAAAGATAAGTGGAGGCGCTATGATTGGGAGGCGGTAAAATGTTGGGCGGTTTCTTAAAAGGCAGGACAGGGGAGTACTGGCCTCTCAACTGAAACAAAAAACCCCGCCACCAGGCAGTAGTATCGCAAGACTGGATAGAACGAATTACAAATCCTTTAGCCGGTAAATGTATATTTCATCTGTGTATTTAGTCTTTTGCCTGGAGTTTATTTTTAAGGTTTAGAGATGATGTTGTGCCTTAGTTGGGCATGGTCTTGTACGACATTGCCCATGATTGTTGTTTCAGGCCCATATAGCTATGTAGAGCATTAATATGTACCCATAACACACCTGAAGGATAGTATCTGCTTGCTTGCCACTATTTCATGGTTTTACAAATGCAGTGCGTACAATGCATTAAAATCAATATTCAATTATAATAACTTCAGTGGTCATGTATGATCCAAAATGTTGTTTGCCATGATATTTTAAAATCGTATTTTGTGTGAATGTCTTATACAAGTATTTATACCTAAAGTAGGAGGCCTGCCTACAGTAACGCAAAGCTGCATCCCTTTAATGAATGACTGTTTGAACGATTTGGTGTATAAGAGGAAATCCAGGTTTCTCTTCTCTTGACCTTGAGCTTAATTCTTCAATTTTTGTACTCGATCACACAATAATGCAGTTCAGTCACATGGCAGTAGGTTTCTTTAATTAATCAACGTAGGACGGAAAAGGGCAAGTAGTGTATGCTGTGGTTTCAGAAGAGCGGCGGATATCTTATTCAGTTCTAATTATACATTTTTAGGCTTACTTTTAAAACATTTGTCCAGCAATTGCACATTAGACTTCATACAATTGTAAGTTTGTATACAGCATTACAGCTATGTAATAATAAGTACTTTTTTTTTTTTTTTTTAGTTTGTCAGGATAAATTATAAAACTACTTGCTGACTTATTGCTGAAATGGCAAGCTTTGGGGCTGCCATCTTCATCTCTACCCATAAGAAACCTGTACTGACAAAAATACTTAGGCTGTCATTATTCAAAGTGCTTCTTAACATACTGGTTGCCTGGCTGTCTCTGGCTTTGGCATTTACATAGTTAATGTACCAACGCAAACATGTGTAGCGGTCTCACCCTCTCTCTCTTCTTTAGCGGTTACTCTGGCTTCGGTCTAGGGGTACCTTGAAGGGGAGAGCGAGGTGCTGCATGTAGAGGTGAAGGCCAGCACCAGATTACCTTCGGGCTGTGTATACGCTCAGAGCCAAGTCTGTTCTGCTGATAACCCCCTTTGCTCCCAGTAATTGGAGTACCACACACTGAAAAGGTCAAACACTTATTTATTCCATAACGGCAAACAAATAGTCCTTTGCGAGCGGACTGTTTGAGACCCATAGAACAGTTCAGTATTGGTGGGGAGTAGGTCAAGGCACAATCCTCAAAGAAACTAAACCGTTGAGGTTTCACCAACGGTTGCTTAGCACAGTGGCTGTTAAATAGACTTTTTGGCTTCAGAGTCTCTTCCAGTGACTCTAGTGAACAGGAACTAGAGTTGCATTCGCTACGTTGCAGCCCCTGTTAGGGGGAAGACATCCCTCCAAGGGAGTTACCGGAGGCCCCGCCGTCACCGGATTAATGCTGTACCGGGCTATTCGGAAGGGTTACACTCCCCGGCCTCCTCGCCTCAGATACGGGTCCCAACACCTTAGGGCCCCTCTGACTCCTCCACCCTCGCGGAACCCAGTCGAAGTTGCTGGGCCCCAGGCCTTGGTCATAGTATCTCACCCCAGGCTTAAGGTGCCTGGGATGGACTCCATCCCTCGCTCCGGCCAGGTCAAGGGCACCTGGGCCCGGAACTCCGGAACGCCAGCACCCAGGCCGAAGGTGCCTGGGTGCGGCCGCGTCCTCCAACTCTGAATCCCGAGGTCAGGGCATCCGCCCCATTTATCTCCTCTCCCTTTGCGTCACAGCGGGTTCCGGTGCCAGGAAAGGACAAAAAGGAACAGTCTTGCGGTGCAGGTTCAACTCCGACCCAGGGCGACAATGCCACCTGCAGGCCACAGGGAACCCCGCACCACCAGAGTCCTCCAAGAACCACAAAAGGTACTCTCAGATTCCCTAACAATTAGTACATCTGGGTTAAATGACCCAGATGCTCCCCCCCCCCCCACAAATTTAAATACCCGCTACACATGCATCAGGTGAAGTCAAACTAACTTTTTAATCTGTGACAGGTGAAAAAATCTGAAGTAATATCCAAAGAAATGTGATTGTTTAGATCAGGGGTCTCAAACTGGTGGCCCTCCAGCTGTTGTGAAACTACAAGTCCCATCATGCCTCTGCCTGTGGGAGTCATGCTTGTAGCTGTCAGCCTTGGAATGCCTCATGGGACTTGTAGTTTCGCAACAGCTGGAGGGCCGCCAGTTTGAGACCCCTGGTTTAGATGAATAACCACCTGGTGCACCTCCACCGTGCTAATAACCAGGATGTGAGCTTACCAGATCTCTAGACTCCATGTTATAGGAGTCTAGACAAGCATTTAAATAATGATCCAGCACTCAAGGTGAATCCCTAAGGCTCAGTTCATACCTATGCGAATTGGATGCGGATTATGCCACATCCAATTTGCAAGACATTTTAACCACTTAAGCCCCGGACCATTTTGCTGGCCAAAGACCAGGCCACTTTTTGCGATTCGGCACTGCGTATATTTAACTGACAATTGCGCAGTCGTGCGACGTGGCTCCCAAACAAAATTGACGTCCTTTTTTTTTTTTATCACAAATAGAGCTATCTTTTGGTGGTATTTGATCACCTCTGCGGTTTTTATTTTTTGCGCTATAAACAAAAATAGAGCGACAATTTAAAAAAAATATGCAATTTTTTCTTACTTTTTGCTATAATAAATATCCCCCGATACTTATTCTTCTACATATTTTTGGTAAAAAAAAAATCGCAATACGCGTTTATTGATTGGTTTGCGCAAAAGTTATAGCGTCTACAGAATAGGGGATAGTTTTATGGCATTTTTATACATTTTTTTTTACTAGTAATGTCGGCGATTAGCGATTTTTATCGTGACTGCGACATTATGGCGGACACTTTTGACACCATTTTGGGACCATTGTAATTTTTACAGCGATTAGTGCTATAAAAATGCACTGATTACTGTAAAAATGACACTGGCAGTGAAGGGGTTAACCTGTAGGGGGAGCTGAAGGGGTTAAGTGTGACCTAGGGAGTGCGTCTAACTGTTAGGGGGCGTGGCTTGCCGTGACATGTCACTGATCGCTGTTCCCGATGACAGGGAACAGACGATCAGTGACGTGTCACTAGGCAGAACGGGGAGATGTTGTGTTTACACTAACATCTCCCCGTTCTTAAGCTCCGTGACACGATCGCGGGATACCGTCGGACACCGAGTCCGCGGGTCCCGCGGGCACGGTCACGGAGCTTGCGGCAGGCAAAATAAAGGGGTTGTATTTATAAACGCCCATTTGCCTGTCCGTGCCATTCTGTCAGCGTATATCTTCGTGCGGCAGTCGGGAAGCGGGTAAAATACATAGATTTGTATGAGGCTGGTTCACATATCTGCTGAGACGTCGCACTGCGCAGTGCAAAAAAAAGTGTGCGTTTTCTAGGCATTGCGTTCTGGCTCAGATGCGAATTCAGGCCCATTATCTTCTATGGACACGCATCTGATTCGCAGATGCATTCCGCTGTGAACAGGCATTCTCTCCCCCTGCTCACTACACCTCCCTGCTCATCTGATCTGCAGCTACAATGCAGAGGAAGTGCTGAACAGCTCCTCTTTCTCTTCGCACAGAGAACGGAGCTGGAATTCGCACTGGACTGGTGTGAACCCAGCCTCAAAGGAAGGTAACATGGCTGACCAAACAAACCCCTGGTGTTCCTCAGACATGACCAATAAGGAAGAAAGGGGATTCCACATAGTGTAAAACCGTAAAAACTTTTATTTTGAGAAAAAAAGCTTACTAAACGCCTACATCAATCCAGTGAATAGTCAGCAGTTAAAATGGTAGTTCCCAGGATAAAAACGACTTGTATACAAGCTCAATTGGCGTGGACGTAATCTATGTCTAAACTAACCAAGTCAATTGAGCTTGTATACAAGTCGTTTTTATCCTGGGAACTACCATTTTAACCGCTGACTATTCACTGAATTGCTGTAAGTGTTTAGGAACCTGTTCTCAAAATAAATATTTTTACGGTTTTACACTATGTGGATCCCCTTTTTTCTTATTGGTCCCTTCTGAGGAACACCAGGGGTTTGTTTGGCCAGTCATGTTGCCTTCCTTACCGGTCTAACCACTGAAGAATTCGCCTTGAGTGCCGGATCATTATTTAAATGCTTGTCTAGACTCCTATAACGTGGAGTCTAGAGATCTGGTAAGCTCACATCCTGTTTATTAGCATGGTGGAGGTGCACCAGGTGGATATCTAAATAAATATGATTGTTTAGATGAATATTACTTCAATGGACTTTTCATCTGTCACTAAGCACTACAGTATATGGACTTAGCGCTGCAATTTTTATTATGCATTTTTTTGCACAATTGGTTCTGTTGTGATATTGCAAGCAACTTTATTTCACTAAGGCTATTAGGCATAGTAATATTTTTTTCAAATTTTAATCTGTACAATTTCTTGTGAAAATCACAAATTTTTTAGGAGAGGCTAGGAAAAGTAGTTTTTATATTACTGAAAATGGGTAAATGTTCTTGGAATAAGCAAGTGGGTAGGGGGTCTCAACTAGACTTGTGCACAACGGAAAAATTTGTTTACTTTCGGTTCGTTTCTTGTGCACAACGGAAAAATTTGTTTCGTTTCGGTTCGTTTCTTTTCGGTCCTGTTGATTCGTAATCATTCGTAATTTTGCTAGACGGGATTTTTCATGTTCGGACTAATTCGTATTTTCGCAAGCGACATTTTTCGTTGAATTTTTAGTTGATTTATAATTCGTACTTTCGGTAGGGTACATTGTTTTTCGTTGATTCTGGACACAACTCCTACTTTCGTAACTTTTTTTGGGTTCGTTGATTCGTAATTTTCCGTGTCTCTCTCACAACGACGCTGCCTATTATGCCTAATGTACTTCGAATGGATTTGTACTTTTCTAAATACATAGCGGTTATTTGTAACGATTCGAAATCTCGTATTTTATTTTCGTTTTTTACATGCGGCTATAGCCTCCGCCCCTGTACACCATTTTGACAGGATTCAGCACTGTGAGGGAGAAGCAGAGAGCAGAGCAGAGTGTTATTGTGCTTCGAATGGATTAGAAATCTCGTATTTTACTTTTTGTTTTTTACATGTGGCTATAGCCTCCGCCCCTGTACACCATTTTGAGAGGGAGTTCAGCACGGTGAGGGAGAAGCAGAGAGCAGAGCAGAGTCCCCAAATCGAACCCAGACAGTGAAACTGGGAGCCTTCACATTGGCATCACGCACAAATACATGCAGAGTCCCTCAAGGATCACCCCTGTCAACGGTACTCTTCAACATCTACCTCCAGCCACTCTTTAAAATCATCAGTGAACAGGACCTGCGCTATCACTCCTATGCAGATGATACTCAACTTTACTTTCGCATCAACAACAAAAAAGATCAATATTACGGACTGGAAAAATGCCTTACACTAATCGACAATTGGATGACAGAGAGCTCCCTCAAACTTAATGGATCCAAAACAGAACTGCTCATTTTCCATGCTAACCAAAAGAAAAATGCTAGGACCACATGGACGCCACCCACCATCCTTGGACAAAACATAACCCCAAGCTCCAAAGTTAAAAGCCTGGGAGTCATCTTTGACTCAGACATGACTATGGACGCACAAATAGGATCAGTAGTCAGCGGATCTCACCACCTTCTCCGCCTGCTACGAAGACTTATCCCCTTCATCCCGGAAAAAGACAGATCAGTAGTAGTCGGAACCATCATCAATTGCCGGCTTGACTACGCGAACTCCCTTTACCTAGGACTACCCAAATACCAGATTGCACGTCTACAAGTCATCCAAAACACAGCGGCCAGACTGGTAACAGGGAAAAAACCCTGGGAATCAATCGCACCGTCCCTGAGAAGCCTCCATTGGCTAGCCGTAAAGGATCGGGTCACATTCAAGACCCTCTGCCTCACCCACAAATGCGCACAAGGAAACGCACCTCAATATTTATGTGAGAAAATAAAACACTACACCACTACTCACGACCTCCGATCAACCAACCAAAACCTCCTCCACATCCCCAAGACTCGCAACAAAGCCAAGGGAGAACGAAGGTTTGCTGTTCAAGGACCAAGGCTATGGAATGCGCTACCCACGAACATCTGCATGGAAGAAAACCATTGAGCCTTCCGGAAAAAACGAAAGACTCATCTCTTCTAAAGGATCTTAACGACACTGGATGACAAGCGCCTTGAGGCGATTGAGTTCGCATTTGCAGCGCTATACAAGTTCTCACTCACTCACTCAGAGTGAGTGTTATTGTGTTTCGTATGGCTTCGTACATTCGTAACTTTTTTCATAACGAATTATGCCGAAGACATTCGGGCATTAGCTATTTGCGGTATAATTTATTTCGGATTCGCTTTTATTCGTAATTGCTTTGTTCGGAAATTCGAATGCTTCCGAATGTCCGAAAGTTGCTAAATTCGGAGGAATTTCGATTCGTTACGAAACGAATTGCACAAGCCTAGTCTCAACATTTCTTTAACGAATAGGTCAATAACTCTCTAAATAACGAAAAGTAAGGGGTTGTATGCATGGGCTTTTTTGCATCAAAATTGTTTTTCCTTCCATACAGGTTTAAAAAAATAGCAGCTTAAAGAAGAAGTATCCTCACATAAAAAAAAAGTAAAATCTCACAAGGAATAAAAATGCATGCAGCACCTGGTCCCATTCTGATCTGTGGTCTCACTACTGAGCTAGCATGGTGAACACTGCGCCCCACATCTCCATCGCTGTCTGACCACAATGCTAGTAAGGAGACAAATATTTAATTAGGGTTGACTGACAGCATTTGTCTCTAGCAGCAGGTGCAGGCCTGAGGTAAGTGCCAACCTTCAGCACAGCAACGGGAGGGGTCAGCTCCAACAACAAATAAGCTGGCTGCTAGTAAAAACGTGGTGGCCTGGACATGCCTCCAAGATTTTCCACCACAGTCTGCAGATGTTTACTAGCAGCTGGCTGATCACACAATCCTGCCAGTGCTGACTATGTCTGAATAGTTTGCATAGCTTTCCTGAAGCGCATTCAGGCAACTGAGAAGGAAGATATACAAATTAACTAGACACGGTCAGTGCTGGGAAAGCAGGCTGTGACACAACTACTGTGGTGGTGGGTGCTGTGCTCTGCTGTAGCTCCTTCGTAGGAAAGCCCATAAACTGGGGTGGCTTTACCTCACAGATCGAAATAAAAATGTAATTTTAACTTACAAGGGACCAAGGATAGGAATGGGATCAAGTGCTACAATTGGTCCCTTGGGGGACTTAACTAAGATTTTTTTCAAATGTGGTGACTTATTTAACGCAGATTAGAAGGATGTCAAGTGTAGGTCAAAAGCACATGTAAAGGAACTCGAAAACATCTCAAACCAATTTTTTCATTTACACAAGCCCTCAGGATACAATGGCTGGGGTTTGGACAAAAACATGCCATAATGGATAGATTTTATATTTCTATGTTAATAGGTTCACTTAAAGATTTAAAAGCAATCGGACAAAAAAAGAATACTTTTATGCACAATCTCTAAATGTCTATTTTCTGTATGCTTGGCTATGTACAGCATACTTGCTCATCTGTCAAAATGTGATTTGGAAAGGGTACAGGAATTTCTCAACCATCTAAGAAAAAGTGAGAGAGTCTCTTTATAGCCAACCCTCCTTCCCACACGTGTTTAATGCTCTGAGCCCTGAGTGAGCTCAATATTAGCCTGTTTTAAAGCTTACACAGAGTCATAGGCGTGTGCAGGGGGTGTGCCCTAATCACCCAATGCACATAATCACACAATGGCATATAATCCAGTGTGCAGAAGTGTGTGGGGCATGTTGTACCCTGTTATGGGCATTTCTGCCTGTGAGTTGGGGCTGGGACTGTGCTCGGCTGATCCTGTAATATCTCACTCACAGGACTCCTATGATTGAGATATGATTGGCAGTGCCCGCCACATTGTGCAATATAAACAGGACAGAGGAGGCTGAATATACTCCGCCTCCCTGCTGTGTCTGCTGGGGCGATCAAATACACCTTTACGCTGCAGCTGTTCTCAGTGTATGAACTCTTGATGACATCATATGTTTTCACTCCTATTCCACTCTCCAATAGTTTGAGGAACAGGCCTGGGTTCCACACTGAGTCAAATGCCTTCTTAAAGTCCACAAAGCAGGCGAATATCTTTCCGTGTTTTGGATGGTGGACATGGTTTTCGAACCTCTAGAGTCTGGCTTCCGCCCACAACATTCTACTGAAACTGCCCTACTAAAGCTCACCAATGGCCATTACTCCATACTCATACTTTTAGACCTTTCTGCTGCCTTTGGCACAGTTGACCACCTACTCCTCCTCCTGCAAATTACACCCCCTACGTCTCCGTGATTCTGCTTTATCCTGGTTCTCCTTCTACCTATCTTGGCGCACTTTCAGTGTCACTTACAACTCCATCTTCTTCGCTCCTCTTTATGTTGGGGTACCCCAAGGCTCCGTCCTTTGGCCTCTCCTATTCTCACTCTATACCTCTTCCCTGGGCCAGTTGATAACCTCCCATGGCTTCCAATACCACCTCTATGCCGACGACACCCAGATCTATCTCTCCACTCCTCAACTCATCCCCTCGATCTCCTCACGGATCTCAAACTTGCTGAATGACATAACGGTATGGATGTCGCACCACTTCCTCAAACTCAATCTTTCTAAAACTGAGCTTGTTATATTTCCTCCTTCACGGTCCCCCCCCCCCCCCGTGTGACTGCACCATTATTATAGACCACACAACCATTGGTCCCTCCACACATGCCAAGGTCTTGGGTGTAATCCTTGACTCAGACCTCTCCTTCAGCCCCCACATCCAATCACTGGCTAAATCCTGCCGCCTTAACCTCCGCAACATCTCCAGAATACGACCCTTCCTGACTAATGACACCACAAAGCAACTTATTCACTCCTTGATTATTTCCCGCCTTGACTACTGCAACTCCTTAATGACCTACCCTTAAGCAGGTTATCCCCTTTTCAGTCTATTATGAATTCTGCTGCTAGACTAATACACCTCACTAACCGATCCGAGACTGCTGCTCCTCTCTGCCAATCCCTTCACTGGCTTCCCCTACCGCACCGTGTAAAATTCAAAATGCTAACCATAACATACAAGGCCATTCACAACATCACCCCCATGTACATCACCAACCTCATCTGCAGATATCGCCCAAATCGTCCCCTCCGCTCCTCTCAGGACCTCCTGCTCTCTAGCTCCCTTATTACCTCCTCCCATGCTCGCCTTCAGGACTTCTCCAGAGCCTCTCCCATCCTCTGGAACTCCCTGCCCAGTATGTCCAATCAGCCCCTACCCTGTCCACCTTTAGTAGATCCCTGAAAACTCATTTATTCAGGGACGCCTATCCCACACCCACCTAACAACTATCCCCGAGCCACCCCCATCAAATTCTCTGCAGCGATTACCTTTTGTACCACCACCTCTCCCTTTTTAGAATGTAAGCTCTATGAGCAGGGCCCTCCTGTACCTTTTGTATTGAACTGTACTGTAATTGTGTTGTCCCCCCTATACATTGTAAAGCGCTGCATAAACTGCTGGCGCTATATAAATCGTGTATAATAATAATAATGTTCAAAGCTTGGGATATTTTTTTATAACCTAACCCTGCTTTAAACTCTTCTACAACTTTATCCCTGACCTGTCTGGTGTGTTCCTTGGCCTTCATGATGCTGTTTGTTCACGGAGGTGCTCTAACAATCTTTTGAGGGCTTCACAGGCTGTATTTATACTGAGATTAAATTACACACAGGTGGACTCTATTTAATAATTAGGTGACTTCTGAAGGCAACTGGTTCCACTACATTTTAATTAGGGGTATCAGAGTAAAGGGGGCTGAATACAAATGCACACCACACTTTTCAGATATTTATTTGTAAAAGAAATTGGAAAAACATTTATAATTTTCCTTACACTTCACAATTACGTGCCACTTTGTGCTGGTCTATCACAAAAAAATCACAATAAAATACATTTACGTTTTTGGTTGTAACATGACAAAATGTGGAAAATTCCAAGGGGTATGAATACTTTTTCAAGGCAGTGTAGCAGCCAAGAAGATGAGTATCATCAGCTACAGGGGCAGGTTTGGATTCTCCATAAGGCTCATCCTTTATGGCAATGGAGGAAAAAAGTGCCTTTCTCTGGACACACATTTTTCCCATCAATAGAAACCCTGTAATTTCAGATTGGCTTATTTATGTATTATCACAATATTTTAAGCCAGGTTAGAACCACTAAAACAAGAAAAATTTCATGGGTAAAAGTATGATCCTAACATTTGGTATTACTTTAGGCACAAAAAAGTGTGCCTACAGGCTCCCAGATTGCCACCCAGCCCTGGGGCAGGGGGCTGTTTCATTAAGAGAACCTGATATTAAACTCTGGGACACAAGATATAATGTTGCACCGATTGGGAATATGATCCAAATACTATTCATCCAGAAACACCACATGGTAGCAAATATAGCTATTTTAATTTTAGTAAAATTAATTCTACATCTGGGCATACTGTATGAGATGGAATAAAGCTGTTGTAGTGCCAGTACTGTATAATCTGTGGCTTTCCACTATAGCATTCAGACTCCCCACTTGATGTTCACTTTAAAATATATTGCTGATCTAATAAAACATTTCAGAGTAAAATAGCCCTCTCTTAACACAAAATGAACTGGAAAGGATAGAGCAGTGAACAATTTATCATGTAGCAGTGGGATGGAGATTGTAAATCATACTGAACTATTATGTCTAGGAATGGTGGTACACCCTTCTGCACCAGTAACTGTTCACTAACATGTCATATGCTGCTGCCTTTTGTTTGTATCTAACAACTGTAATCAGATTTGAAGTCAATGGTCTTGTAGATCATGCATAATGACCATTGTTCCTCATTACAGCATTCTGCACAGACCCATAAATCTTGAAATCTGAGAAGGAAAATATTTGTGATGGAGGTATGGGCAGAACAGAACACACACAGAGACTGAAAGTGGTTCAGCACCATTGGCACAGAGGTTCTATTTTTTAATAAGTACAGTGAACATACAATTTACTACCCCTTACTGTAGGTAAAGGTGAAGTGCACAAAAAATGCAAAGGTGATGCAGTGGAGATGGGGATAGGTCCAGGGAGATGCAGGACGGCAGTATGGTACAGGCAGGGGCAATTAGCAGAAACATAGTTGGAATATAAAAAAAGAAGAGGGGCATTTTGGGACTTTAAATGAGGCGTGGATAAGTGTCTAGGACTGTCTAGGATACCAGAAATGCATGTATTGTCACAATCCCCATGGGGAATTCTCTGTGGCCAATGGGAGACTGCTAAATAACCAATCCAATGAATGAAATACAGTAGGCAAATGTGAAAAATCATATATATATATATATATAATGTATCATAATATAATACATTGATCATGCATGCAAGGCATAATACATGTAGAGGTATTCACATTGACATAATTGAAGTTCAAAAAAATGGATAGACATGATTAAAAGGCAATCACAATAAAATGGACATACAGATAGTGTGAACATGGTTATCCTATGCAATGGGTAGAAAATTATATACAATTGGTAGAATGCAGAATTTGGGGTGAGTTTTGGTTGGCATCCCTGAGTGTGGACTCAACACGTTTCTTGGCGTTATCAGCCAGTCATCAGGAGTTGGATGCATGGAATTTAACTAAAAGAAAAATATATATAGATAAGTAGGTCAGATGCGTCTCCAAATTGAATGTAATGCTTTCAAGGAGCAGAGTTCAAAGATTCTAATACATTACCGATGGTGAAGCCCAAAAGAGTAGCCCAGTGGCCCCCGGTGGAAGTGTCCTTGTACAGTGTTTGGTTTGGGGGTCCTATCCCTGCCTCAACCCCGGGGGAGACAGTTCATCCAGGGCCATCATCCCACTCCCACTTGGGGGCCACTGGGCTACTCATTTGGGCTTCGCCATCGGTAATTTATTAGAATCTTTGAACTCTGCTCCTTGAAAGCATTACATTCAATTTGGAGACGCATCTGACCTACTTATATATATATATACAGGTCCTTCTCAAAAAATTAGCATATTGTGATAAAGTTCATTATTTTCTGTAATGTACTGATAAACATTAGACTTTCATATATTTTAGATTCATTACACACAACTGAAGTAGTTCAAGGCTTTTCTTGTTTTAATATTGATGATTTTGGCATACAGCTCATGACAACCCAAAAATCCTATCTCAAAAAATTAGCATATTTCATCCGACCAATAAAAGAAAAGTGTTTTTAATACAAAAAAAGTCAACCTTCAAATAATTATGTTCAGTTATGCACTCAATACTTGGTCGGGAATCCTTTTGCAGAAATGATTGCTTCAATGCGGCGTGGCATGGAGGCAACCAGCCTGTGGCACTGCTGAGGTGTTATGGAGGCCCAGGATGCTTCGATAGCGGCCTTAAGCTCATCCAGAGTGTTGGGTCTTGCGTCTCTCAACTTTCTCTTCCCAATATCCCACAGATTCTCTATGGGGTTCAGGTCAGGAGAGTTGGCAGGCCAATTGAGCACAGTAATACCATGGTCAGTAAACCATTTACCAGTGGTTTTGGCACTGTGAGCAGGTGCCAGGTTGTGCTGAAAAATGAAATCTTCATCTCCATAAAGCTTTTCAGCAGATGGAAGCATGAAGTGCTCCAAAATCTCCTGATAGCTAGCTGCATTGACCCTGCCCTTGATAAAACACAGTGGACCAACACCAGCAGCTGACATGGCACCCCAGACCATCACTGACTGTGGGTACTTGACACTGGACTTCAGGCATTTTGGCATTTCCCTCTCCCCAGTCTTCCTCCAGACTCTGGCACCTTGATTTCCGAATGACATGCAAAATTTGCTTTCATCCGAAAAAAGTACTTTGGACCACTGAGCAACAGTCCAGTGCTGCTTCTCTGTAGCCCAGGTCAGGCGCTTCTGCCGCTGTTTCTGGTTCAAAAGTGGCTTGACCTGGGGAATGCGGCACCTGTAGCCCATTTCCTGCACATGCCTGTTCACGGTGGCTCTGGATGTTTCTACTCCAGACTCAGTCCACTGCTTCCGCAGGTCTTCCAAGGTCTGGAATCGGTCCTTCTCCACAATCTTCTTCAGGGTCCGGTCACCTCTTCTCGTTTTGCAGCGTTTTCTGCCACACTTTTTCCTTCCCACAGACTTCCCACTGAGGTGCCTTGATACAGCACTCTGGGAACAGCCTATTCGTTCAGAAATTTCTTTCTGTGTCTTACCCTCTTGCTTGAGGGTGTCAATGATGGCCTTCTGGACAGCAGTCAGGTCGGCAGTCTTACCCATGATTGCGGTTTTGAGTAATGAACCAGGCTGGGAGTTTTTAAAAGCCTCAGGAATCTTTTGCAGGTGTTTAGAGTTAATTAGTTGATTCAGATGATTAGGTTAATAGCTCGTTTAGAGAACCTTTTCATGATATGCTAATTTTTTGAGATAGGATTTTTGGGTTTTCATGAGCTGTATGCCAAAAATCATCAATATTAAAACAAGAAAAGGCTTGAACTACTTCAGTTGTGTGTAATGAATCTAAAATATATGAAAGTCTAATGTTTATCAGTACATTACAGAAAATAATGAACTTTATCACAATATGCTAATTTTTTGAGAAGGACCTGTATATATATATATATATTTCTTTTAGTTAAATTCCATGCATCCCACTCCTGATGACTGGCTGATAACGCCAAGAAACGCGTCGAGTCCACACTCAGGGATGCCAACCAAAACTCACCCCAAATTCTGCATTCTACCAATTGTTTATCATTTTCTACCCATTGCATAGGATAACCATGTTCACACTATCTGTATGTCCATTTTATTGTGATTGCCTTTTAATCATGTCTATCCATTTTTTTTAACTTCAATTATGTCAATGTGAATACCTCCTACATGTATTATGCCTTGTATGCATGATCAATGTATTATATTATGATACATTATATATATATATGATTTTTCACATTTGCCTACTGTATTTCATTCATTGGATTGGTTATTTAGCAGTCTCCCATTGGCCACAGAGAATTCCCCATTGGGATTGTGACAATACATGCATTTCTGGTATCCTAGACAGTCCTAGACACTTATCCACGCCTCATTTAAAGTCCCAAAATCCCCCTCTTCTTCTTTTTTCAAATTAACAGGGATGGAGGCATGGATATGTCATTTTATGGGTTCCACTAGGTCATTTCCTTCTTCCTTTTTTTTTTATCGCATAGTTGAAATATAGTACAGCAATAGATGTGAGTCCAGTGTTAGTGATTCTGGGTACAATCGGGGGGCTATTTGCTATACCATATTACTGCCCAGTGATCCTGCTAAGTCCAGAGTGATGGCAAAAGAATGTAACAGGAACAATTCAGCATATTCACAATGGCAGCAGTATGGTGCCACAGAGACAGTTCAGCAGAGTCACAGTGGCAGCAATATGGTGCAACAGGGGCGGTCCAGTAAAATCATAGGGATGACAAAAGACACAGCAAAGGTTACTACACTACTCACATGGAATGCTCCTGTTAGTCCATGGAGAGCTAACTCAATCTGCAGGGTCCTTGTAACACATGCCAGAGGGGAAAAGGCAGAAGAGTCAAAGAAAAGGTGTTTTCTGAGTCCAAAGTGAAGGAATGGGGAAGTCCTATGCATCCTGGCTGCAACTTTGTGTCAGCACTGGTTGCACACAGCAAAAGGGAACTCTTGGTATCCAGATAGCAGCTCATGGTTACTAAATACATGTGGCAGCAGTCCCAATTGCAGCATGCACAGGTGCAGAACTATATGTCCCAGTAGTTTCCTTATAGTCTCTCTAAAATGAGACACTACAGTTGTGAGTTTCTCGTTCTCTCACTATACTCTCACTATACTCTCACTTTTTTCTCTAAACACAGGTCTGGTATATTGTGCCTGAAGTTTAGCTATGCATTGAAGCCCAAATTGCCAGTGCAGAGGTGTATGGCTATATTCTGGTACAGGATAAAATTAAATCCTGTGTGCCCTGTTGAGAGAAACCCCATCTCCATGTGGATGGGGTTCAACCAGCGAACTCGACAATTGGGAGCAGTCAACACACATACTGTAGATGCTTAAATGTTGCTTTATATTGTAGATATTGAATGATCACATAAATAGGGTATTATACAGAAATTGCACTAAATATGTTGCAGGTTACACACTTCTTCGGCAGAAAAGTAACATCTTAATGTAAGACACTTTTTCAATATCAATACAATATGAGCTTACAGACCACAGAATGCTGGAGGAGCCCTTCCCCTAGTGGAGGTGTCCAGATTGCTGGGTTGCCCTGAAATCCCCAAAGTCCTTGCAGTTTATCTGGCTGATGGTGGAAGACCGTTCCAAGAAGCTGGCAGAAGAGGAAGTGGAAACCTACTCTTTCCCTCCTTGTTGGGAACCTCTCCCTAAAGCTGCATTTGCACTCTCCCTAATTTGCGGGACTCTATCTCTAAACTACTCCCACACTGCAGGTGCTCCACATTATGGAGAAACTGCTATTTAAGCATTCCTGTATGAAAAAGTCCACCCAAATTTTGCAGGATTTCAGCATCCAACAGGCAATGCCAAGCCTCGCCGAGATGGCCATCTATATCTATGCTTATACTTAATAGTGGACAAATTAGACCCCAAAGGCTTCCTGCCAACCTGAAGAAGCAGCACAGTGCCACCTTCAGTATGGGAGAAAAACTGCAGTCCAGCACTTGCCTACAGACCCCCTTAGTAGGCAAAGGAATTATTGAATAATTAACTAAATTAAACACCGTTTTTTTATTTGTTTTCACGAATGTTATAGGAGGTTGTAGAGTTCAAAAATCTAATATTTCTGATCCACATTTAAATTATTTATTATAAACCTAGCTGTGCTCATTAAAGTATCATTGCCATAACGTGTTGGCATTGTAATCACTGAAATATTCAGACTTATTGAAAAAGGTATTTGAAAGGGCAGTAACAATTTATAATTTTTTTAGAAACCTGTACCTGATCTGGCTAAGAAGAAATCATTTTGGTTGTAGTAGGTTAAAGTATTCACATCTTGAATCAATGTTTTCATATCATATTCACAATTTGAATTCTGGTAAGACTTTTTTTAGTACAATGTTAAAATGTGTTGTATTTCAGTTGCAGATTATGGGGTTGATTTACTAAAACTGGAGAGTGCAAATTCTGGTGCAGCTGTGCATGGTAGCCAATCCGCTTATAACTTAAGCTTGTTCAGTTAAGCTTTGCCCAAAAACCTGGAAGCTGATTGGTGTTGATGTGGTTAATCTGAAGACAAGCTGTTCTCTACGCAGTTTTTGCTCTGCTCTTTGAAAACTGGGTACTCTACACCAAGGCATCCTTTCTTATACTTTTGATATGTTTTCACATGTCTTTTATTTCTAGACTAAAGAAAAAAAACTACCTATATACCCCATGAATGTTAACATTACAATTTATTTCCGGTTTTAAAAAAGCAGAACATTAAAGTTTCCCTTTTTTTTTTTTGTCTTTTTTTTTTATGTTGCTGTCCTTTACAAGGTTTTCATGCAATCTTTGTGTCTTTACTATGTTTTGGGTTCCAATTTTCTAGTAACATGTCTAAAGCAGTGGAGGCTGGTGCTCAAAATTTTGGGGAGGGGCGGCACAAACTAACATCACCTAACACCCCCCCCCCCCCCGTGGGAGACCCTGACGCCGGAAACCACCCGGCACAATATACACACACCCCCGCGGGAGACAAATGGTGGGTGCCTTACCTTATGGAGGCAGGGGGAAGAAGAAAGACGGGCCGATCTGACTGATTCTGCCAGTGAGCACGCAGAGACATTCTCCTCCCAGCCGTACAGGAAGCGTGTCCTGAGACAAGATTGGCCAGGGATTCCCAAGACTCCCTAGCCAATAGGGGCTTCCTGATTGGCTGGGAGGAGAATGAGGGAGACAATAGGGTCACACAAGTGGGTGTGCCCCGAGCCCACCCTTATTGAAGCCTATTAGAACCTCTGGTTTTATTTGCGTGCTTAAAAAAACAAAACCCTATTGGAATCCATGCGTCCGGTGCTCTGCATGCAGATTAGGGGGCCAAATGCATGGATGGGCCCCTAATGGATGGGCCACCATTGGTCTAAAGAGTAAAAAACTAATAAGGATCAGAAAGGGAATGAAACATGCCATCATAGATTTGGATTACAGCTGAACATTAGGAGGACCTAAAACACGAATAAAACACATTAAATACAGTTTTAATTACATCTAATAAAAGCACCAGAATGTTTCTTTATAACAGTCTTCTATACTTGGAGTTGCAGGGTCAGCACTTTAAAACAAATCTGTACTTTGTCCACACAAAGGAAGCAACATGTTTTGTTTTAGAGTCAATTCATATGCTTCAAGAGTTAAAAATTCTAGATTTTCTTTAAATCAATTTATACTAAACAACTTGTGCCTTATGAGAGTAACCATCTGTTTAAATCAATTTATACTAAACAAAGTGTACCTTGTCAGAGTATATAACCATTTTTTATTTTTTTTTGTAAAGGATTCACAAGTAACACTGGACAAATTGGGAATAAAAATGTAACATTATGTTGTATAGATTTTTTTGTGGTGAGATTTTAAATGATATAATCTGAAAGATAATACACTCTAAAGAGGGGTCTTCTTTTTGGCCTTCTAGACATCAGTGGGCTGAGACTTAAGTTTTATTATAGTCCAGGCTTCATCATTTGGCAGTCTATAGTTGCGCTTTTGCCTCTCCTAAAACAAACCCATGTCCACCACCATAAGATGGGTGATTCTGCCGCTAGAGATCCTGCCCCTGGTGATATGTCGAGCTTGCCAGCAACAGGCCTGCTAAAAGGCTGCCTGCTTGTCATTATGTAATTGCCCCCTCTGGAGCTGGGAGCGATCCTGCACCTGGCTACAAAGAGATCGATTCCATAAGGACAGAGAGGCAGCCTCTTTAGCAATCCCGCCACTGGAGATTTGTCTCTCGCTTTAGAATTGCCCATCTGATATCGGCCTTACTTTTATTAACAGGCCTGAAAGTTATACTCTATATATGTTTTATTCTCAGATCAGGCTCACAAAAGAGATGTCATCTGATATTTCTGTAGCTAAAAGATAAAAGGGTACAATGGTATGTGACTGAAACATCGTTTCATCGTTTGACAGATCTTCGCATTTACCATCTGCTACAATTCTGCCATTTCTTCAGGCATTCCCCATCCCTCTGTAAAGTAATCCCCTTTCTCTAAATAAAATATAAAATTGTGTTGTGTTACAGAATTTACATTCAGTGAGCAAATGTACAGCTAAAACAATTTGTTATCCCATGAGCACTAAGGACATTTAAAAAGTCACTCATCAATACACATGACATTTAGAAAACGGTCTAGAAGGATTCTCCTTTTTATGCTGCAGTGCAGGAATTGTGTGATATTGTCATGCTGTGTCCACAATTATAGCATGTTCTGAATGGTCTATGTACTCAGGGGTTATGGATGATTTATGCTCATTCTTTCAGGTCAGACAACAGCACAGATATTTATTTGGAGTTCTGAATGGTCCTCTGTGTAAAAGTGATCATTCTGTACTGTGTAAAAGCCAATGCAACACCGTTTATTGCATAGTACTTCTTGTGTATTGCGCACATTGCACTTCTACATCCTCATCATCAAGTCCTTTTAGTGCAACTGTTGTTCTTGCATCCCTGATACTTTCATGGCTTAAGTATTCTACACTTTTTTTTGCGGGTACCATGCAGTACCAATGTATTTTAAGAGCCTAAATAAAGACCTGGCCTTGGCTAACTCTGCCAAAGTAGTATCTATAGCCTTAGTCATTCTTATTACCTTACAGTGTACATCAATGATTTCAACAATCCTCAACACTGATTGCTTGCTTGATAGAACCTTGTACATGTCGGAGTTGGTTGGATGCATTTTGCTGCCCTAACTATGCGTCCTTCCTCTATGAATTGTTCTTCAGTGTGTGGAATCTCATCTCCTTGCTGTTTAGGTCTGTTTCCTACCATTAGCTGGTATCCTACAGAAATATGGTGTTCTTGCCTTTACACTGCCCCCTGCTGACTTAAAAGTTGTAAATAAGAAATGTACTTGTACATGTGTTGCTATCTGTCCGATTTAAACAAATTAAATACAAATTTGTTATTTATGGTAAAACCTATACACTGCATTTCAGCAAAATAGTAATTATTCTGGGTGTTTGGTTTAGGAGATCATCTAAAAGAGGAATGACCCAGAGCCCTACACTAGACAGTATTATGGGGGATTTAAATAAAACTGAACTGTTTTTAGTATATAATGATTTTGTTTCAATTATAGCCACTAATTCCAAGGAGTCCCACAAGTGGAGCTGCCACCCCATCCAGTACAATCAGCACGCCTACTAAAAGGGACAGTACTGCTCTTCAAGACCTATTTATCCCCCCACCTCCATCAGAACCCTATACACCAAGGTATGTAACAGAAACTCACTACATAAGTATATGCCAATATTTGGCCATGTTTCAAAAACTTTATTTCAGACTTAGGGGTTTTATAGGGCTATTTATAAATGTTTTTACTCAAGATATACACACTTTTCAAATTAAATTTAATTGGTTAAATGTATAAATGCATGGCAAAACTTGTGGAAATGTTGAGTGATAACATTTCTAAATAGACACCTTAGGCTTGGTTCACATTGTAGCAACTTAGTGCTACTTTGCTAGGCGACTTTGAAGCAACTTCAGGGAATGCCTGTGTAATCATCCTTGAGCCCAGGTTCACACTGGGCTGCGGGAATGAAGCCATGCGAGTTCAGCTGGACTCGCACAATTTCACTCCTGCTTGTCAGTCCTGATTTCGGCCGCGATTACAGAGACATCTGTGCAGTTTCTGCACAGATGTCAATGTATACGTGGGCCGAAATCTCAAAAGGTAGTACAGAAACTACTTTTTTTAAATCGATGCAGCGCCGCAGATGTGGCATTGCACTGATTAGCACGGTGCAATTGCAGGCAAATGCCACCGATTTGACATGTCAAATCGCATGTCGAAACACACCAGTGTGAACCAGGGCTTAATGTCGGATCTAAATCGCATCAATTAAGATGAGGCTCTGACTTTGAGATGACTTCCATTAAAGTCTATGGGCACAAGTCGGATAGACGTTGCCTTGAAGTACAGGATTTGTTTCTAAGGTTGGAGTGACTTTAGTAGTGCTAATTAAGACAGCTCTCATTAACCAAAATGGGATTTCACACGTCGCATGACCTGTGGTCTCACAAGTTGAATCCCATATTCCGGGAGTGTGAACCGAGCCTTCGATGGTATGGGTTATGGTCACCGTTCCACATTGGCTAACTGTGGTTTGCTGTATGTCAAAATATACAATTTTTTTAAACCGTAATTTTTTTTACAAAACTCTAAAACGAATTTACAATATCAGCAAAATAATCTGAGTTTTCAATTTTTTTTAAGTACTTCGCAGAAATAAAATGTGTATTTTGAATAAAATATTTATACATGATAATTACAGAAATATGACTAAAAATACTATAACCCACGGCAGTCCAACATTCTCTAATTTCTAAACTTCAACCAATGTTAAAACAGTCTGGTAATTATGATTGTTAATAAACTATCCTGAAAGCAAACAAAAAAAAACGTAACATTTTCTATCTCATTATGCAAAGTAATTTGTATTCTGTGTACTGATATACTGTACATCAACACCAAGGGACCAGTAATGTTTACCAATGAAAAGGTCATTTTTATTTTATTGAAACAATAGATGTTTTTTATAGTATTTTGTAAACTATTGAGATAAATGACAATGATTTTACGTTGCTTTGTTAATCATTTGGATAGCTGCTGTGTTATGATTATTATTATTATTAAAATTTTTACAGTATTTATCATTTTTTGCAACTTTCATGGGGCTGGTTAAAATAGTAAGCTCATTCTGTTTTAAAAAGTAGGTTTAGCTGTGTACCTTTTTTTAATTTAGTTCCATGCTTTGGAATTGATGAATTTATTTTGGCCAGTAATTATATTCTCCAACTATGATTAATTTAGAAGAAAGTCATTGGAGAGACTCTGTCGTGCGTCTTCAGTATTACTCATTGATGATATGCAAAGTTCAGTTAACCATACTCAAATGTAAGTTTACTTGCGTGAGATCATGACTTGATATATTCTGATTGGTTGATATTGATTAGTGTCTTTCACATGCTTCACATTGCTCCTTGTCTTGTTGAATTGTTCTTTTTATGTCCAGATTGTGCAACGTGTATGCATTTCACAATGTCTAGAAACTCATTATACAATGAAAATCTATTTAAAGCTACATATCTAATATACCGTATATTGCTTGAATTTAAATTTAAGCCTTTATTAAAAAAATGTGCAATATTATTTTAGGTAATGTATGAGTAATTTGTTGAAGCTTTAGCAAAACAAAAAATCCATATACCTTTAGTTAAATCGTATACCTTTTAATGAAGGATGTGTCATCAGGCAGATAGATCATGGAGAAATCTTTTGTGGCCTGTCCTCTTCCTGTCTCTGAAGTTTTGATGCTGCAGTGGTTCACAGCTTCAGGCAGAACAGATAGTCCTTCAGGTACACACTCCCTCCTTTCTCATCCTGCATTGAGAAAATAGGATTTTTATAACAGCTTACCTGTAAAATCCTTTTCTTGGAGTACATCACGGAACACAGAGCGACATAGTCATTACTATGTGGGTTATATAGATTACCTTCAGGTGCTGGCACTGGCAACTTCCAAAACCGGAAGTACCCTCCCCTATATAAGCCCCTCCCATCCGGGAGTACCTCAGTTTTGTAGCAAAGCAATAAGTGTCCCCAAAAGAGGGGTGGGAGCTCTGTGTCCCGTGATGTACTCCAAGAAAATGATTTTACAGGTAAGCTGTTATAAAAATCCTATTTTCTTTCTCGTACATCACGGGACACAGAGCGACATAGTCATTACTATGTGGGATGTCCCAAAGCAATGCCAAATGAGGGGGGATACACCATACATAAGCTGGGCGCTATCAGACATGAGGATCTTTTGCGGCCTGCAACACACTGCGCCCAAAGGCGACATCCTCCTGACTTCTAACGTCCACCTGGTAGAACCTAGTAAACGTGTGCACTGAAGACCATGTTGCGGCCTTACAGATTTGAGCCAGGGAGGCCTGGTGATGCACTGCTCATGAAGTTCCAACTGCTCTCGTGGAGTGCGCCCTAACTTTGAACGGAGGCGGTCCTGTCGAATCCACTTGGCTAAAGTAGATTTTGACGCTGCCTGACCCTTTCTGGGGCCTTCCGGCAGAATAAACAAAGTATACGTTCTACGAATCTGAGCAGTGGCTTTTAGATAAGCTTTAACTGCTCTTACTACATCCAAAGAATGTAATAACTTTTCCTCTACCGAGCTAGGTTTGGGGAAAAAGGAAGGAAGAACCACATCTTGGTTCAAATGAAACCTCGATACCACCTTAGGAAGAAAGGCTGGATGAGGACGTAACACTACTCTGTCTTTATGGATAACCAGATATGGCTCCTTACAGGACATAGCGGCCAATTCCGACACTCTTTTAGCCGAACAAATGGCTACTAAGAAAATCAATTTCCTGGTGAGAAGAACCAAGGAAATGTGCTGTAATGGTTCAAATGGTTGTTTCTGTAGAACTGATAGAACCAGGTTTAGGTCCCATGGACATATGGGAGTTTTAACCGGAGGGCTAATACGCATCACTCCTTGTATAAAAGTTTTGACTAGTAAATGCAAAGCCAAGGGCCTTTGAAAAAATATTGACAAGGCCGAAATCTGACCCTTGATAGTACTCAAGGCAAACTTCCTATCTACAGCCCACTGTAGGAAGTCCAGAATCCTACCTATTACGTACTTACGTGGATGCCATTTCTTGGCCTCACACCACGCGATGTACGCCTTCCAGATTCTATAGTAAATCTGCCTGGATACCGGCTTCCTGGCATTGATCATGGTAGATACCACAGGATTAGAGCGACCTCTCTTTTTTAGAATGTGGGCTTCAATAGCCAGGCCGTCAAACCTAGGGCTAGTAAGGAAGGGTGGTATATCGGTCCTTGCAAAAGCAGGTCCGGACGATGTGGAAGGGTCCAAGGACTCCCCACAGACATTTTTACAATCTCCGCATACCATGCTCTTCGGGGCCACGCTGGAGCCACCAGAATCACTGGTTTCTTTTCTACCCTGATTCTGCGGAGTAATCGAGGCAACAATTGTGGCGGTGGAAATGCATATATCAGTTTGAACTGATTCCAAGGGAACACTAGAGCATCCGAGCCGCAAGCTAGGGGATCCCTTGTCCGAGAGACAAATCTGTCCACCTTTGCGTTGAATCTGGATGCTAGCAGATCTACATCCGGTGCTCCCCACCGCTGACATATTGCCCGGAAAACCTTGGGGTGAAGGGACCATTCCCCTGGGCATAATTGTTGGCGACTTAGAAAGTCCGCCTTCCAATTCTCCACTCCTGGAATGAATACCGCGGATATGGCTGGGACATATCTTTCTGCCCATTTCAGGATGCAATTTACTTCCCTCTGGACTGCACGACTCCTGGTGCCCCCCTGATGATTGATATATGCCACTGCCATGGCATTGTCTGATTGAATTCCGATAGGGGACCCTTGGAGTTTGGATGTCCATGCTACTAGGGCATACTGGGCTGCTCGTATCTCTAAGAGATTGATGGGCAGGGCCTTCTCTGCATCCGACCATCTGCCCTGGAGAGACCATTGCTCCAGTACTGCCCCCCAGCCTATAAGGCTGGCATCTGTAGTGACCACCTTCCAAGAAATCGGACTGAAGGATTTCCCTTTTTCCAGATTCTGGGGAACCAACCACCAATGGAGGCTCTTACGAACGGAAGGGGACAAGGACATTGGTAAGTCTAGGGCCTTAACTTTTTTGTTCCAGGCTGACAGTATGGCCCTTTGCAAATTCCTTGAATGGAATTGAACGTAGGGTACTGCTTCGAATGATGCCACCATTTTTCCCAGCAGCCTCATGCACAGGCGTATGGACGGCTGTCTTTTTGTACCCACCAGGTGGATCAAATCTCTCAAAGACGACACCTTTTCTTGAGGCAAGAAAATTTTCCTCTGGTCTGAATCCAGCCTTAGCCCCAAGTATTCCAGACTTTTGACTGGTTTTAGGGCTGACTTGTCTCGGTTGATAATCCAACCGTGAGACTCCAGATACTGGATTGTCTCGTGAACAACCACTTCTAGTTTTTCCACTGAGTGGTCCATCAGCAACAAGTCGTCTAGATATGCCATTATCGTTACACCTCGTGTTCTTAGATTGGCCAATAGTGGGGCCAGAATTTTTGTGAACACTGGTGGTGCTGTGGCCAGACCGAAGGGTAAGGCTCTGAACTGAAAATGGCGCCCTTATACTGCAAAGCGTAGAAATTTTTGGTGGACTGGAAAGATGGGAATGTGCAAATAAGCATCTTTGATGTCGATCGAGGCTAACCATTCCTCCCCTTGTAGGACAGTGGCCACCGATCGGATAGACTCCATCCGAAAAGTCCTGATATGTAGGAATTTGTTTAGCCCTTTTAGATTTAATATGGGCCTCACGTCCCCGTTTGGCTTCGGGACTGTGAAGTGGTTTGAGTAAAACCCGAACCCGCATTCTTCCAGGGGAACCTCCATAATTACTCCTTGGAGAAATAGTTGTTCTAGTGCCGACAGGAGGGATCCTCTCTTCCGGGGATCTCTTGGCACTTTTGACCACATAAAATGGGAAGGAGGAGTGTCCTTTAACTCCAGCTTGTATCCCAGACTTACTGCGGAGAGCACCCATCTGTCTCTGATCGTGTCCCGCCAGGTCTCTGCGAACAACTGAAGTCTTCCCCCCACCCGATTGAGTGGGGGCAACCCTTCATAAATTTGACTTGGGGGGAGGTTTTGTACCTCTCCTGACCCAGGGTTTTTTGTTACCCTGTGATTGTCCCTGATTTTTCCCCCCGGGATTTGACCGAGGAGGCCGTCGGAACTGCTTCACAGCAGATGTCCCAGGGACTGGAGAGGCAGGCCTCTTAAAAGATGCACCTCTAAATCTGTTTTTAACCGGCAAGAGCGTACTTTTACCGCTGGAAATTTTCTGGATATATTTGTCCAGGTCTTCCCCGAATAAGCGTTCACCATGAAATGGGAAGCTAACCAGCAATTTTTTACAGGGAGCTTCAGCAGACCAGTTCTTGAGCCATAGAAGCCTACGCATATGTACTACAGACAGCGTAAGGCGGGAGGCCTGATGGATTGAATCCTTGATGGCGTCAACCGCAAAGCATAAGGTTCTAGGCAGATCAGCTAGGGCAAGCGCCTGCTGATCCGGCAAGTCCCTTAAGCCCTGTTTTAACTGATCCTTCACCGCTTGGCAGACCCCAATAGCTGCTACTGCTGGTTGTGTCACCAAGCTTGCTGTAGAAAAAGCAGATTTTAATAAGGACTCCAATTTTTTATCTATCGGGTCCTTGAACATTTGAACATTATCTACTGGACATGTCAGTGATTTGTTCACACAAGAGATGGCTGCGTCCACTGTAGGCACCCTCCATTTTCGGATGAACTTATCCTCCATTGGATAGACCACCGGAAATCTCTTAGGGGGAGTAAATATTTTATCAGGATGTTCCCAATCCTGGTAAATGAGTCCTTCCAGTAAAGGATGGATTGGAAAGGAACAAACAGTCTGGGGGGCTTTTAGCGACCCCAACGAGGAGACAGAAGTGGTTGATGGCTCCGCAAGGGGCATTTTAAATGCTGATCGGACCATATCAGTCAGGGACTGAACCCATAATCTTTCAGCATGTGATGCTGAAAATGGCTCTTCCACTGTTGATTCCTCTAGAACAGAATCAACCTCATCCTGATCCCCTTCAGGTAGGTCAATCCCTGTATGGGACTGTTGCTCCGCTAACAGGTACTCTGAGGGAGGAGACGGAGATCGGGCGCGCTTTCCCTCTGACAGGGAAGCAGCGATCAATGTTGTCAATCTCTCTTCCAGTCCTCCCAGAGCTGAGGAAAAAACCTCCTCTGTTACATACACAGGAGCAGGTGAACTGAGGACAGCCACAGTACCAGGTACTCCTGAGGGTTCTCTACGGGTACCAACCTCTGATTTTTCAGGGGAGACTGGTGCAGCAAAAGCATGCCCAAGATCCTCAGAGCCCAACGGAGACCCCTTTTGCTTCCTGGGAGTCTTCGTCCCGGAGACTTTGGACGGCATATTCCTAAGCCCAAAGCTGAGGTATTCCAGCCGTAATACACCACTTACTGACAATAGTCTAGCACAATTGCTGCTATATAAACAGTTGGTGTCTACTAATGTGCCTTTCTATGGGGATGCCTGCATCAACCGCCTGCTGTATGCCTTTTTTTAAAATGTTACCAGCTCTGTCTCTGTACTCCATAGCCAGCTCACAACACATAATTGTGCCTTTTTAACATGCTGGAATGCCCGCACATGCACAGAAGCGCTGCGGCGTGCACAGAGCGTCATCCCCAAGCTCCGCCCCCTTTTCCAGCTCACCTCTATATATAGAGGCGCGTGCACGCGCGCAGGCACGTGTGCCTTCGGCGCTTCTTTTGAAAAAAAACTAGGGAGAGGAGCCAGGGTCCCTGTTTGCAGCAGGGCCCGGGGATGGACGAGCATTGCAACATGACAGAGGAAGCAGTTTCCCACAAGAGAACTCACCATCTGCCTGGACTTGACCTCAGAAGGAAATAGTCCACATAACAAGAAAACGACGTTCCACAGCGGCCTCTAGTGGATTAACACAGGTACCGCGGTTTGTCCATTTTTTTATTTTTTTTCTTGACCACCATTAAAATTATTACATTTTTTTAGTAGTTACAGGCATGCACAGATATTTAGCGGGAATACCGTTAGGTAACAGGCAGAAAGACATATTAGGCTTGGGGGTCCCCCCAATAGAACCAAGTTCCTGAGGGGCCCCCACTTACCTTTTCCCCGCCGCAGGACTCTGTTCCACAGAAGCCCAAACTTCACCTCTCACGGCAGGCATTGTACTTAAACCTTCAGGGACCGGGTTCCCAAGGATTCCACTCCCCTGGACCTGTATAGCACCCTGCACAGAAAACATCTTGGTCGTGGGTATGACCAGAGCTCTGGATCCCAGGGTCCAGCCCTCCTAAGAGAGGCATTACAGGCAAAACCTTGCTCTTCTCTGCAAGGCCCGGGTACCGACCGTTTAGCTATGAAGCTTTTTTGGTCGGATCCGGAATAGCTTGCTGAGGCCCAAAAGAACCTGTACACAAGCCCAGATGAAAAAACATGTTAACCTTTGGCCAACACCTTAGACACTGGCAAAAAACTGAGGTACTCCTGGATGGGAGGGGCTTATATAGGGGAGGGTACTTCCGGTTTTGGAAGTTGCCAGTGCCAGCACCTGAAGGTAATCTATATAACCCACATAGTAATGACTATGTCGCTCTGTGTCCCGTGATGTACGAGAAAGAAAAGTTTTTTCATTTGTTTCCCTGCTTGTAACATGATCTGTGAATGGGGGAGAGAATCCTTTAATCAGACCCTACTTCATCCACAGATCAATTTACATGTAGTGTAATCAATGAAAAAACGTTTCTCATAGAAGGAAGGAAGGACCATGTCCCTGTTGGGACCATCTGTTCTGCTCTGCCTAAAGACCTAAAGCTGTTAATTAGTTCAGTGCTGGACATTCAGAAACAGGAAGAGGACCAGCATCTCGCCACAAAAGATTTCTCAAGGATCCAACTGCCTACAAAACATGAGACATCCTTTTTTAAAGGGTAAGTGATGTGACTAAAGCTGTAGGGATTTTTTTTTTTTTACTAAGCTTTAAAGTCATAATTGCCTTTACAGGAAAACATCATGGTACTCTTTTAACATGACTTGGTTTCTGGGAGAGCTCTTATGACCACCTTTGTGTTAATAGATACAATGGAGGGAAAGGGCTACTGAAGTAGGTTATTGAGAAATACGAGGGGTCAGCAGATGATTCATCCTAACAATTTATTCTAGGCTGGACTTTTGCATCTCCAGGCCGCTGCACACACTGAAACAAAAATTAAATGTTCTACAATGCTTTTGTAGCTATGATTAAGTGCTTTTGATTAGGGATGAGCTTTATGTTCGAGTCGAACATTGGCTGTTCACCTGTTTGGCGAACAATTTGCGGTGTTCGCGGAAAATTCGAAAAGCCGCGGAACACCGTTAAAAGTCTATGGGAGAAATCAAAAGTGTTAATTTTAAAGGTTAATATGCAAGTTATTGTCATAAAAAGTGTTTGGGGACCTGGGTCCTGCCCCAGAGGACATGTATCAATGCAAAAAAAAGTTTTAAAAACTGACGTTTTTTTCAGGAGCAGTGATTTTAATAATGCTTAAAGTGAAACAATAAAAGTGAAATGTTCCTTTAAATTTCGTACCTGGGGTGTGTATAGCATGCCTGCAAAGTAGCGCATGTTTCCCGTGCTTAGAACTGTCTCTGCACAAAATGTAATTTCTAAAGGAAAAAAAGTCATTTAAAACTACTCGCGGCTATTCATGAATTGTCGGGTCCCGGCAATACAGATCAAAGTCATTGAAAAAAATGGCAGGGACCCCCCCCAGTCCATTACCAGGCCCTTTGGGTCTGGTATGAATATTAAGGGGAACCCTGAGCCAAAAAAAACGTGGGGGTCCCCCCCAAATTCCATATGAAGTCCTTCAGGTCTGGTATGGATATTAAGGGGAACCCCGCGCCATTTAAAAAAAAAGAAAATGGCGTGGGGTTCCCCCAAAAATCCATACCAGACCCTTCAGATCTGGTATGGATATTAAGGGGAACCCCGCACCAAAATTTTTAAAAAAATGGCATGGGGCCCCCCCAAAAATCCATACCAGACCCTTATCCGAGCACGCAACCTGGCAGGCCGCAGGAAAAGAGGGGGGGACGAGAGAGCACCCCCCCTCCTGAATCATACCAGGCCACATGCCCTCAACATGGGGAGGATGTCCCCATGTTGATGGGGACAATGGCCTCATCCCCACAACCCTTGCCTGGTGGTTGTGGGGGTCTGCGAGCAGGGGGCTTATCGAACTCTGGAAGCCCCCTTTAACAAAGGGGAACTCCAGATCCCGGCCTCCCCCTATGTGAATTGGTAACGGGGTACATTGTACCTCTACCATGTCACAAAAAAAGTGTAAAAAAAAAAAAAAAAACAGACACAGCTGGGCAAGTCCTTTATTTAAAAATAAAAAATTAATTTCCAGCAATGTAATCCCATCTCCCCGATGTCCAACGATGATCCATTCTCCAGCGACGCTGCAGTCTCCATTCATTCTCCAGCGAGGAACAAAACCCCCATGACACATAAGAGGGGGCGGGGTCACCCACTCACATCGTTGGGTAAACCCCGGCTTTCTCCGGCAAGTGGAGTTACCCAATAAAGTGGGTGGGTGACCCCGCCCACGTCATTGGGTAACCCCGCTTGCCGGAGAAAGCCGGGGCTTACCCAATGACGTGGGCGCGGAATTACATCGCTGGAAATGTATTATTTTTTTTTTTAAATAAAGGACTTGTCCAGCTGTGTCTGTGTGTGTTTTTTAAAAAATTGTACACTTTCTTTGTGAAATGGTAGGGGTACAATGTACACCGTTACCAATTCACATAGGGAAGGGGCGGGATCTGGAGTTCCCCTTTGTTAAAGGGGGCTTCCAGATTTTGATAAGCCCCCCACCCGCAGACCCCCACAACCACCGGGCAAGCATTGTTGGGATAAGGCCCTTGTCCCCATCAACATGGGGACATCCTTTCCATATTGAGGGCATGTGGCGCTCTCTCGTACCCCCTCTTTTCCTGCGGCCTGCCAGGTTGCATGCTCGGATAAGAGTCTGGTATGGATTTTTGTTTTGGGGGGGACCCCACGATATTTTTTTTTTATTTTGGTGCGGGGTTCCCCTTAATATCCATACCAGACCTCAAGGGCCTGATATGGAATTTGGGGGGGACCCCCACGTTTTGTTTTTTTTTGGTTCGGGGTTTCCCTTAATATTCATACCAGACCCAAAGGGCCTGGAAATGGACTGGGGGGGACCCCTGACATTTTTTTCAATGACTTTGATCTGTATTGCCGGGACCCGGCAATTCCTGAATAGCCGCAAGTAGATTTAAATTACTTGTTTTCCTTTTAGAAATTACATTTTGTGCAGGGACAGTTCTAAGCACGGGGAACATGCGCTACTTTACAGGCATACTATATACCCCCCCCCCCTCAGGTACGAAATTTAAAGGAATATTTCACTTTTATTGTTTCACTTTAAGCATTATTAAAATCACTGCTCCTGAAAAAACGTCCGTATTTAAAACTTTTTTTTGCATTGATGCATGTCCTCTGGGGCAGGACCCATGTCCCCAAACATGTCCCATAGACTTTAACGGTGTTCGCGTGTTCGAACAAATTTTTTTCCTGTTCGCATTTTTTGGTGCGAACCAAACCGGGGGGTGTTCGGCTCATCCCTACTTTTGATGCATGAAACAAGTTGGCCCCTCTCCAGGCCCTTTTGCTGTACCGTACTTGTTTGCGGTTTCATTAATTAAGGATAATAAAGGTGGTTTTCAGGATGTGCGGCTGTCCAGGTCTTTTTCATATCTTCACAATTGCGAGCTGAGCTGGTACTCCAGCCTTTGGTCAATAGCCTTGTGTGAATTCACCGGAAGCTGTGTTTTTGTTTCTCTTTACCAGTGGAAAGGGGCTACTAAAGTAACTTCTGAGAAATATGGAGGGTCAGCAGGTGATTCATTCTAACTATTTATTCTAGGTTGTATTTTTACATCTTCATGCTGATCACACACTGAGGCATAAATGAAATGTTCTACAATGCTGTTATCATGGGTGTACCACTGGTTTTGCTGTTGACACCCCAGGCTATATTAAATGTCCCACCCCCAATATTTCATACAAGTGCTGGAGTATTGATCCTCCTAAAAGCTTAATGCCTTCTGCTAAGCTTCACCCCAAACTTGTAACTATGCGTGGTTGGACCCTCCTATTTCTCTAATCTCCATCTCAATTGCAATTTCTCTAGTGATACAGAATTCTTATTATTTTAACTATGGTCATAATAAGGTTCCTAAACTATATATACACCAGGGACGTGCAGTGAGGTCAGTGGCTGGTGAGGCACTGGCTAGTATCAGAGCCAGATATACACGGGTTACATACGCTGCAAACGTTGGAGCGAGAGCAATAATTCTAGCAGTAGACCTCCTCTGTAACTCTAAACTGGGAACCTGTAAACATCTTTAAAGCGACGCCTATGGAGATTTTTAAGTACTGAAGTTTGGCGCCATTCCACAAGTGTGAGAATTTTTAAGCAGTTGTCCACCGCCCGCCGTCATATGACGGCGGGAAGCAGACTCTCGTGTTCTGGGCGGACGTCATATGACGTGATCGCCTTCCCAAGCCGGGCACCCGCGATTGCCCAGTAACTGAGCTGGACCGTGGATTTCTGTGTGTAAACACAGAAATCCACGTCCTGTCAGGGAGAGGAGACCGATGGTGTGTCCCTTGTACATAGGGACAACCATCGGTCACCTTCCCCAGTCAGTCCCCTCCCCCCACAGTAAGAATCACTCCCAGGGAACACATTTAACCCCTTGATCGCCCCCTAGTGTTAACCCCTTCCCTGCCAGTCATATTTGTACAGAAATCAATGCATTTTTATAGCAGCGATCGCTGTTTAAATGTGAATGGTCCCAAAAATGTGTCAAGTGTCCGATGTGTCCGCTGCAATATCGCAGTCACGATAAAAAAAGCTGATCGCCGTCATTACTAGTAAAAAAATAAAATAATAAAAATGCTATAAATCTATCCCCTATTTTGTAGCTGCTATAACTTTTGCGCAAACCAATCAATATACGCTTATTGCGACTTTTTTTTTTTTACCAAAAATATGTAGAAGAATACGTATCGGCCTAAACTGAGGAAAAAAATTGTTTAAAAAAAAAAAAAATGGATATTTATTATAGCAAAAAGTAAAAAATATTGTGTTTTTTTTTCAAACTTGTCCCTCTTAGTTTTGTTTATAGCACAAAAAATAAAAACCGCAGAGGTGATCAAATACCACCAAAAGAAAGCTCTATTTGTGGGGAAAAAATTATAAAAATTTCATTTGGGTATAGTGTGGCATGACCGCGCAATTGTCATTCAAAGTGTGACAGCGCTGAAAGCTGAAAAATGGCTTGGGCAGGAAGGGGTGAAAGTGTCCTTTATTGAAGTGGTTAAAGTCAGACATGTTAGGTATCTATTTACTCAGCGTAACATCATCTTTCATAGTATGCAAAAAAATTGGGCTAACCTTTAGTGTTTTTTTTTTATTCATGAAACAGTTTATTTCCCCAAAAAAGTGTTTGAAAAATTGCTGCGCAAATAACATAAATTGCAACGACCACAATTTTATTCCCTAGGGCATCTGCTAAAACAATATATATGTTTGGGGGGGTTTGAGTAATTTTCTAGCAAAAAAAAATTATGATTTTTACATGGAGGAGAGAAATGTCAGAATTGGGGATAATTACAATAAGAAAAGGGTTAATTACCATAGTAATATACAAATAATTACTATATATGGTTTTTAAGGTAATTTTACTATATTTTCAAAAACTGTACTCAAGCAGGTGGCTTAACGGACAAATTACTGAAGTTTGAAGTTCTAACTTCAAATTAGTAATTTCACAGTAAATCGATAAATAAATTATTATGTTATAGCATAATAATATATGATTTAGCTTGATTAAAACAGTACCTTTTCAGCAGCAGAAGATTATCATTCTCCCTCTTATATGTGTGAGAAAAACATGGGATTATGGGTAAACCTTATACCCATAAACCCATGTTTTTTCCTTCTAGTTAAGAGGGCTGGGCTGGAAGGGAGCATTTTGTCATTTAGACACATGCCCCCCTCTATAACACTGCAGTGAGAGGACATCCTCCACTGCAGTATTTTTATTGGACAGCTGGTACTTTACCATTGGTCCAAGGCTCCAAGCTGTCCATTGAGCTCAGTGCCTCAGACAAGAAGTGGGGAGAGGCACTATGAGCTCATCCTCTCAGTCTGATGCAAACAGTGTGTGCCAGCTTGTATTTAAACTGGCCGCTCTGTATGTAGCTTCTGACACGCTGAGCATGAAGCCCCATATCTCCGGAACCATAGGTCCCAGGAGCCCCAAATTTTGACCAGTGGTGGGGTAGAACTTCTGGTACCTTGTTTGTGGTCTCTGTAACCCCTGGTTGCCGAGCTACGACCCTCAAAATTCGATCATGTTTTTTTTTTTTTAGGGAGGGGGGTGTTTATGTTCATGGCTCTGCCTCCCCTGACTGCACGTCCCTGATATACACACATTTCGCAAATGCTATTGCTACCTATAGTTACACCCTTGCTCCACCCTTTATCTTGGTAGTGTTGTAACTTATGCAGATAACTGCATTGCCACTTCAAACATACCGTAAAATTTTCATATATTGTTCCTCCTCATTGGAGGGAGGGATAACTATTTTTAAAAGACCTGTTGTCATTTGTCACAGATAAATGCATCCTCGTGTATCAAAGTGCCAGTTCTTTCATATCTGGACCTTTTAGTATGGAGAGGTGCTGCAGCCACAGACAGATGAAATGTCTTAGCGCTTCATTCATATGCAACTCCAAAGTGGAAATACCTATCCACCACATATGAACTGTCTTCTGACATTTGTGATTAGTCCTAGTAGTTACTATGCAAAGAATATGCATATAATTGTATGTGCCATCTGTTTAATAGGGATGAAAAGGGAAACTTACCCTGTGAGGATGTGAGTCGACATGTTGTTGGAAAGCCAGTATCAAAAGGATCTGAGTCCCCAAACTCTTTTCTGGATCAGGAGTATAGGAAGCGATTTAATGTTGTGGAGGAAGATGCTGTGTTATATTGCTACGAGTATGATAAGGGAAGAGCTAGCATGCAAGGTCGAAGAGAAAGCACACCAACGTATGGTAAATGCAATTCTATATAATTTTATACCATGATGGTCTAATTGTTTGAAGATCACCAGTGAAATTTCATACATTCCAATGTGTCTTTATGAGAATTTCTGTCCAAGAGATGTGATGGGAAGTGAGTAGAAATATCTCTAAGGCCAATGCTACTCACCGGCTATCTAGTTAGTGAAGATCTAATTAATTCTCTTAAAATATTCTATATTATCCATTATTTATTTTTAAAAAACCTTTATGTAAACGTCATTATCTGTATCCTTGCATAAATAACCAATGTATATACTTATAATTTTGTAATCGATAAATATTTTTGACAAGGAAATATCTCTAATGCCGCGTACACACGACCGTGATTCACAGCGGTGAAAACACCGCCGTGAATCACGACAGGAAAAACGAGGGAACGGCTTGTTCCCCCACACACGGCCGTTTTTCCCGTCATTTTTTCTCTTGGCGAGAAAAACGACCGTGTGTTGGCTCCGCGGCAGTGTTTCCCTATGGGAAAACTGCCGCGGAAAAAATGACAGGAATCACGACGAGAAAAATTAGAGCATGTTCTAATTTTTCTCGTCGTGATTAATGCCGTTTTTCCCGTCTGGAAAAACGGCAAAAAGCGCACAGACAATCGTTTTTCTCGTCCAAAGGAAAACATAAAATTTTTCCCGACGGGAAAAATGATCGTGTGTACGCGGCATGAGGCTGGATTCACACCTATATGAATTGGATGCGGTTTTCACTGCATGCAATTTGCATAGTGGGAGAATGTGATCGGCTCTCTATGGAGCCGGTTCATATATCTCCGGGGTGGCTGTGGAGCGCACTGCACAGAAACATGCGTTTTCAGCTCAGTTTTAGGGCCGAATTCAGGCAAAGATTTGGCCCCGATTCGTCCCTGAACCGGAGAATGGGGACAAACAGAGTTCCTGTGCGATCTGCAGCCGGTTCCAGTGTGAACCGAGCCTAAGGAGATGGGAAATTCCACCTTTTACAGTTCTCACTAGAACTAATATCCATATTATATTGTTTCATACATCTTCCATATTGAAGATGTATGAAACATTTTTTTAAAAAGAATAGAAGCAATTGAAAGCTTTTTGTCTCCTTTTATTGCTGCTATAAATCAAGGCTAAAATATAATCCGACCAATCACCATTTAAAAAACACACTTTTTATTTTTCCCGGCATTCAGACAACCTCCTGTTTTGGTTTGGATTGTCTGACCAGAGCTTCTCTCTACAAAACTGTGAGTGACAAACATTCTTAAATGTTCTGCAAATGCAATAAAGTCCTAATTAACCCTCTGCACTCTAATATACACGCTTGCATATCGCTAGCAAATGTTTGCATAAACACAGGGATTCTTGGTGAACATTTTCGAGCTGGTCAAATTGCAATATACGTTTGAGCTGGCCAAATGCATCAGTGATCCCTCTCTGACCAGTCCCTACTCTACTGTGCAAAATGCCAAGTATTTACTTGCTTACAGCATACTTTAATGGACATAGAGTACCTATATGGGGCAGACAGACACAACTGGAGGAGAGCTACAGACTCTGGTGCGGTCACTGACCTGCACTATGCAACAGAAATGGAGGTATGTCAGTGCATAAATCCAAATAGCTTACTTATACATTACAGGTACTAAAAGGATGTGACCACATGTTTACACAGAACAGTCTGAATTAACCCTCTGCACACTTCTATAAACCCTTTCATGTTTCTAGCAAATGTTTGCATAAAAATAGGTATCCTCGGTCTGCATATATTGCAATATATGTTCAAATTTTTTATGGAAACAGGTGCAAAACAGTGTTTAGAGGGTAAATGTCATTCTGAATGCTAATATGTGGTCTTGCATCTCTCTCTCTCTATCTATCTATCTATCTATCTATCTATATATATATATTGTGACAGCAGGAAGGTAAAAGTCACCTGGTTGCATCCAGGGGGGTAGATATATTTCGCCCAGATTCAGGCTTTACGCCGACTTATACAACTAGGTGGAGAGTTGTATAAGGCTAGTGGGCTCATGGATGACTCATACCTCTAGGGAGAGGGCTGGGCGTCGTGCAGACAGGGAGTTGATGAGACCAGCTGAAGCTTATCAGCTCATTTAGGCCTCTATAAGAACTCCCAGCTTCATTAGATGTTAGCTCATGCCTGGAACCAGACCTGTGTGGACTGTCTAGGGAGAGTGAACCCCTGTGCGGTGAGACAAAGCCTGTGTGGCTATTTGCTTGGACATTTAAAACCAGGGACTTAGGGACTAGGACAGCACTAGGCTGATCCCAGTTGTTAGTTAGGAAACCTGTATGTTTAGTCAGAGGTCAACTTGACCAGGATTTATTTTGGTTATGTTTCTTTTGCTTTGCTGTGTTTTGTCACTGTAAATAGAAAATAAACCGCACCTTTTTGATTTTGAAAACCACAACCTCCGTTTGCTGGGCCTGTTTTGTGTGGGGAGCCCATCCCGGGGGTCACACACACCCGCTGCCGAGCTAACCCCCTCACAGTTGGTGGAGAACCAGTGGCAGTTTTTTTTTAAGCCAGCATGGAGGAGATACTGAAGCAGCTGGCTCTAGCAAATGCCAATCAACAGCAGACAAATGCAGGTTTGCAAAAGAGCCTTGCAGCTCATCAACAGAGCCTTGCAGCTCAACAACAGAACTTCGCAGCCCAGCAGCAAGCTCATCAACAGAGCCTTGCAGCCCAGCAGCAGACAAACGCAACTTTGCAACAGAGTCTGGAGGCTCAGCAACGAGCCCAGCAGCAATCTGAGGCCCGCTTCATAGACCTGTTGCAGAAGCAAGAGCAGAGACTACAACAACAGATGGAAGCAGTAATGCAGCAACGTCCGCAGACCAGTGAGGAAAGCCGTCCCACTAATACCGCGTCCTTTGGGGTGAGTCGTTTATTGACAAAAATGACTGGAGAGGATGATCCAGAGGTATTTTTGACCACATTTGAAAGGACCGCTGAAAGAGAAAAGTGGCCTGAGGAGCAGTGGGCTGGACTGGTGGCTCCTCTGTTAACTGGTGAATCGCAGAAAGCTTACTATGACCTAGAGCCTAACCAAGCAAAAGACTATGTGATGCTAAAAGCTGAAATATTGGCAAGGCTGGGTGTCACCCAGGCTGTCCGGGCTCAGCGTGTGCATAACTGGACTTTCCAGCTTGGAAAACCCCCCAGGTCTCAAATGTATGATCTCATTCACCTGAGCAGAAAGTGGCTACAGCCAGAGACTTTGTCCGCACCAAAGATTGTGGAACGTGTTGTAATGGATCGGTTTTTGAGAGCTCTTCCTACTGCCATCCAAAAGTGGGTAAGCCATGGAGACCCAGAGACGGCCGATGGTCTTGTGGATCGTGTGGAGAAATACTTGGCTACAGAGAACCTGACGGCCTCTTCCAGAGACACTCGGACTTTCCACCCTAAGACCAGACCATCCCCAGGGGCGGATAAGAGGATTCCAAGGGGTGAGGGTGGAGAGAGTGAGAGGGTGGGAGCTCTACCCCAAGTTTGGCGAGAACAGCCTGGGAAATCAGCGGCTCAAGAGGCGGCAAGAAGGATCGTTTGCTACCGCTGCCGGCAAGCGGGACATATTGCAGCCAATTGCCCGGTTGTGGAGGAACCCATGCAGTGTGACTTTCTGACGGGCAGACGTCAGTCGCTGTGTGCGACAGTCGCATGCACTGCCATTCGAGGAACTGAGAAACATTTATGCAAAATGTGTGTTAATGGTAGAAATGTTGTGGTATTGCTGGATTCAGGTAGCCTTGTGACCCTGATAAAGGCTGAGTTAGTTAAAACAGAGGTCTCTGGGAATAGCAAGGTAGCTGTTATTTGTGTGCATGGGGACACCCGAGAGTATCCAGTGACTACAGTGTGTTTCGAGACCCCCAAAGGTACCCTCTCTCATCCAGTGGGCTTAGTATCTCAGTTACCGCATGACGCCATTGTGGGAAGGGATTTTCCGAAGTTCTGGGAACTGTGGGATGATCCTGAGCCCCTCACTGGTGCCCCTATGTACCAGGAATGTGATAGCCAGAACTCCCCTGAGAGTGGTGAGGACTCTCCGGAATTTCCCTTATCAGTATTGGCAGGGGAGACTCAAGAAACTGGAGAGGAGCCCACCTCCTCAGACGAAAACCTACCGTCTGTGGAGTTTTCTGATCTTGAGGTTCACAGGGAAAACTTTGCCACAGAACAGTTGAAAGACCCCGCCCTAATAAAGGCACGGGAAAACGTAGTGAAAATAGATGGCGAGTTAGTGAACCCAGATAATACCTGCACTTACCCATACTTCAGCGTAGAGAAGGACCTACTGTATCGGGTGGCAAAAAGGGCAGAAGAAACCGTTGAGCAGCTTGTGGTGCCCAAACCTTACAGGAAGTTGGTGTTGGAGTTGGCCCATGGGCACATTCTTGGAGGTCATCTGGGGACAGAGAAAACCCGAGAGAGGGTATTACAGAGATTCTATTGGCCGGGGGTGATGAAGGACGTAGAAAATTATTGTTCCTCCTGCCCTGTGTGTCAGAGGTTGGCCCCGATGCCACATTTCCGTAGCCCGCTGGTCCCTCTACCCATCATTGAGGTCCCGTTTGAGAGGATCGCCATGGATTTGGTAGGTCCTATAATCAAGTCCGCTAGGGGGCACCAGTACATATTAGTTATAATGGACTATGCCACCCGTTATCCAGAAGCGATCCCTCTCCGAAATACCTCGGCCAAAACCATAGCCAAAGAGCTATCTCTTGTTTTTAGCCGGGTGGGTATTTGTAAAGAACTGCTTACGGACCAAGGTACACCCTTTATGTCCCGGGTTATGAAAGAGCTGTGTAAATTGTTCAAAGTGACGCAATTGCGTACGTCTGTGTATCACCCCCAAACCGATGGGCTGGTTGAAAGATTCAACAAAACCCTAAAACAAATGTTGAAGAAAGTGGTGGATAGAGATGGAAAGGATTGGGACTGTTTACTTCCTTATTTGATGTTTGCTATTAGGGAGGTGCCCCAATCCTCTACGGGATTCTCCCCCTTTGAGTTACTGTATGGGAGACACCCAAGAGGGCTGTTGGATATTGCCAAGGAAACTTGGGAAAGTGAGAGTTCTCCCCACAGGAGTGTGATTGAGCATGTCGCCCTGATGCAAGATCGAATTGCACAGGTAATGCCCATCGTGAAGGAACATTTGGCCCAAGCGCAGTTGGCACAGCAGAGAGTGTACAACCGTGGAGCCAAGACCCGTACCTTTTCCCCGGGGGATAGGATATTGGTACTTGTCCCTACGGTTGAAAGTAAATTCCTTGCCAAATGGCAAGGCCCCTACGAGATAATGGAAAAAGTGAGCGAAGTGAATTACAAGGTCAGACAACCAGGAAGGCGAAAGCCCGAACAGATCTATCACGTTAATCTGTTGAAAGCCTGGAGGGATAGAGAGTCCCTAGTCGCAGACACTTGGTCACCAGCTCAAACTGGTTGCGTGATTCCTGAGGTTGGAATAGCAGCCACCTTGTCACAACCCCAACAACAGGAGGTTAAGGAGTTTGTGCTTCGCAACAAGGAGGTATTCTCTGAGCTGCCGGGACAAACATCTGGGGTAGAGCATGACATCATTACCCCGCCCGGTGAAAGGGTGAAGTTAAAACCCTATCGGATCCCAGAGGCTCGACGGGAGGCAATACGGGAGGAAGTACAGAAAATGCTGAACTTAGGGGTGATAGAGGAGTCCCAAAGTGATTGGTCTAGTCCCATCGTGTTGGTGCCTAAACCGGATGGGAGCTGGCGATTTTGTAACGATTTTCGTCAGTTGAACAAAGTTACAAAATTTGACACCTACCCCATGCCACGTATAGATGAGTTGATCGACCGGCTGGGAACAGCCCGATACATGACGACTCTTGACCTCACAAAAGGGTATTGGCAAATCCCCCTGGCCAAGTCGGCCAAAGAGAAAACCGCATTTGTAACCCCAGACGGGGCGTTCCAATATAAAAGAATGCCGTTCGGGTTACAGAATGCGCCGGCCACATTCCAGCGGAAAATGGACCAGATGCTGAGGCCCCATCGGAAGTATGCTGCGGCTTACCTGGATGACGTAATTGTCCATAGCACAGATTGGGCCTCACATCTGCCAAAAGTGCAAGCAGTCCTGGACTCTGTTCGGGAAGCGGGGTTTACGGCTAACCCCAAGAAGTGTACCATTGGGCAGGAGGAGGCCAAATATCTTGGGTACACCATTGGGAGGGGAGTAATAAAACCCCAACTCAACAAAGTCGAGGCCATCCAGAGTTGGCCGCGTCCCAACAGCAAGAAGCAGGTACGAGCCTTTCTGGGAATCGCTGGGTATTATCGGCGATTCATTCCCCACTTTGCTTCTAAGGCTGTGCCCCTAACCAACCTGACGAAGGGGAAAGGGTCGGTCATGATTAAATGGACCCCCGAGGCTGAGGCAGCATTCCAATTCTTGAAACAAGCCTTATGTAGCCAGCCAGTGTTGTACTCACCCGACTTCTCTAAAGACTTTGTCGTACAAAGTGATGCGTCAGATGTGGGGTTAGGAGCAGTATTGTCCCAGGTCTGGAACGGGGAAGAGCACCCAGTCATTTACCTCAGCAGGAAGTTGAAGTCCCATGAGGTAAATTACGCCACCGTTGAAAAGGAGTGTTTAGCGGTGAAGTGGGCTCTAGATTCCCTTCGGTACTACCTGCTAGGTAGGCACTTTGACATGGTTACGGATCACGCTCCGTTAAAGTGGATGGCTCAAAACAAGGAAACAAATCGAAGAGTGAATAGGTGGTTCCTGGCCCTCCAGGAATTCAACTTCACAGTAAAGCATCGCCCTGGCGTTCAAATGGGGAATGTGGATGCTTTGTCTCGAGTACATGAATGCCTGATTGCTGGTGTTCCAACCCCGAGGTTAAAACAAGAGGGGGGGGTATGTGACAGCAGGAAGGTAAAGTCACCTGGTTGCATCCAGGGGGGTAGATATATTTCGCCCAGATTCAGGCTTTACGCCGACTTATACAACTAGGTGGAGAGTTGTATAAGGCTAGTGGGCTCATGGATGACTCATACCTCTAGGGAGAGGGCTGGGCGTCGTGCAGACAGGGAGTTGATGAGACCAGCTGAAGCTTGTCAGCTCATTTAGGCCTCTATAAGAACTCCCAGCTTCATTAGATGTTAGCTCATGCCTGGAACCAGACCTGTGTGGACTGTCTAGGGAGAGTGAACCCCTGTGCGGTGAGACAAAGCCTGTGTGGCTATTTGCTTGGACATTTAAAACCAGGGACTTAGGGACTAGGACAGCACTAGGCTGATCCCAGTTGTTAGTTAGGAAACCTGTATGTTTAGTCAGAGGTCAACTTGACCAGGATTTATTTTGGTTATGTTTCTTTTGCTTTGCTGTGTTTTGTCACTGTAAATAGAAAATAAACCGCACCTTTTTGATTTTGAAAACCACAACCTCCGTTTGCTGGGCCTGTTTTGTGTGGGGAGCCCATCCCGGGGGTCACACACACCCGCTGCCGAGCTAACCCCCTCACAATATATATATAGCGATACCCTCAGCTTAAGAGGGCTGCTTGTTTGTTTGGGCCCCTGTAATGCACCGCTACCAACCCCTGACAATCGGCTCTGACTTCTCTTGTGACACAGTTAGAAAGAGGGAAAGTAGTGGTATAACAGCACTATCTCTATACATATATATATTACACAGTACAACCCACTTTGTATACCAGCACAATAATGGACACTCACAACCAAGTTACTTAACTATAACGGTTTACTGTAAGCAACAATATAAGAGAGTAATTTGAGTACAATATCTTATGCAGATCCCTGCAATAAAGATGTACACACTATATGCATATGACATTCAGTTAGGCAATAAAAATGCTATTAACACCGCTGCAGCTATACTCCCTCGTGAGCAAAGAAATGGCGCCCAGCAATGTCCTAACTACCCAGTCAGGCCTGACTATAACTGTGGGCATAGTTTGGTGAGGAATCTTCGCTGGCAACTGTCGGTGGTGCACATAGAGAAACAAATTGTAATTCAATAAGGGGGTTTGTGAATAACCGCTGACTTGGCAAACTGGAGAGACTGGCAAACTCAGTTCAGGACAACAGTCTCTCCAAAGTATAACTATGTTCAATAGAAGGCCTAGGTAAAGTTATTGATTTAAGGTTCCGAGCAGGCGCTCTCTCACCCTAACCGGACCGACTCCTGTCCGGTTCCTCTGCTACTGTGAGTGGCGTCACAGTGGTCTGCGATACACAGAGTCTTTGGTCCTTCAGACGATGATGGCACCTCAGGTGGATCGGATGCTCTGCAGACTCCCCAACAGTACGGCAGCTCTCTGGAACAGGAACGCGAGACCCAGGCTTCAGGCCTAGCCCGCGTTGCAGGTGAGTGCAGGAGATCCTCTTGCAAGGAGGACAGTGTTCCAAGAGAAAGACACAAGCCCCGCCCTTCTCTTTTAAAGTCCACCCCAGCAGTCCTTGCGCGGGGAATGGCACCCTGGGTGCCGCAAAGCATCCTGGGAAATGTAGTCCTGCGGGTTAAACGACACCCCGCTACGTATAATTATATATGCTATTTGAATTTAGGCACGAACATACTTTCATTTCTCTAGCAATGTGCAGGTTATTGACCAGACCTCTCCTCCAGCTAAGCAAATCAAGAATTCCTGTTTTTCTGCAAAAATATATATGTAGAAATATGTACGAGTGTGCATAGGGTGAATTCAGAATTTTCATTGTTAACATGTGGTCACACCCTTTTAGCACTCCATGTGTTAAAAACAAGTAAGCTATTTGGAAGTTAAAACTAAAGTCCTCTTTAGTGACATTACTTTCCAGTAATGAAGTATGTCCCATGCTGTGCAGGCAACTGGATCCTGTAGAAATCTTCTGTGCAGGATTGCTGGTCCTCTTCCTGTCTCTGAACTTCAGCAATGTGGAGGTTAATAGCTTCAAGTCTTCCAACAGAACAGCAATTGTCTAACGGTGAACCGACCCCTCCTCCTCCTTTATTTTTTCAACTGCATGTGACAATTTCTGAATGGGGGATATTCAGATGAAGGACATGATCCTCTCTCCCATTCAGACACTGTGTTACTTGCAGTGTAAACATTTAAACAGCTTTTCTCAAGTGAGGAGGAGGGTGGATTGGGTGGTCATTGTTGGAAGCGTCTTCACCGCAGTTCTGCCTGAAGGCCCAAAACTATTCACTATTGCAGTTCTGGAATTTCAGTGACCGGAAGAGGACCGGCATCCCTGGACAGAAGATTTCTACGGGATCCAGCTACCTTCACACCCTGGGACAGACTTCATTACTGGTAAGCAATGTCACTAAGGCTGCAAATCATTTTTTTTTTTTTTAGCTAAACTTCAGCACTGACACACCTCTATTCCTACTACATGCACAGTACTCTTCAGGCTAAAGAACCACAATCCCCATGTTATAGTAAATAAATCAAGAGTTGCAAAGTTGAAACCAGTATCAGTGACGCTTTCCCACACTAATATAATTTTTGGTCTTAATTATCATGTACCACAAAAAGACATCTTTAATAATGCATCCTATGTAATATAGAAAAACATGGAAATGTGTTCTTCCCTCCTACCCCATAACATTCAACATAATGTCTCCTTACAGCCCTCTTACAGCACTGGTGCTTTCACAGATGGTGTTTATACAGCCGTTCATTATTTTAAGGGTCTGTTTTGACTTCCACAGGCTTGTTCTCATTTCTCTTTTTCAGGAAGGTTAATTAACACTTCACTTCTAGAACAGAGCATCATCTACATGTTCCAGCAAAGAGCTCCTTAGACATTAAAATTGTTAAAACAGTTGCTCCAATCACAGTAAATATACAGTTTAAGGGGGATTCTGGCTTGTATATTATGCGCCTTCAATCAGTAGGTGTCAGAAATGCCTCTTTGCAATGTACATGTCAAAGGTGCATTTCAGTCTCCTCAAAGGAAAAAATAACCTTTTGTGTCCACATTACATAGTGCATAACATCACTGTAAAAAAATTGTAATGCATAAAATGCCGGAGAAAAATCCATTATTTCCAGGTCATTAATATAATAGCAAGAATTCTAACAATTTTATTGCAAATTGCTACTTACTTCTGTCCTATGGATATTGAGATGACTTCATTAGCTTTCTTCAGTTTACTGCACAACTTTTTTTTCTGTTCTGTTTTAAAATAAGCAAAACTTCTAGTCAATGGTATTGGTGTGAAAAGAAATGTTTTTATCAGCATCCCTTTATCTTCTCCATTTAGGAAAATTAAGACCTATATCTATGCCTGTAGAATATAACTGGGTTGGTGATTATGAAGATCCCACCAAGATAAAAAGAGACAGTAGAAGAGGTGAGTCTTTTACAGCCTTAAGGCTCATATTACCTGGCAAAGTAGTTCTAGGTCCTTGGATTCCTGAAAATCAAAGGCCCTGTAATATTCAAATGGCATCTACAGTTGTCATATCGCATCCTTCAAAGACCAATAGGACCTGGGAAGCCTGAAATTAACCATGTCAATGTTGGTTACCATTTGCATATTAAAGCACTCTGGGGTTTGGAAATCCAAAGATGTTCTCTAAGAAATTTGCAAACATCTGCAAGCATTTTGAGGGATTAGGGACCTGGGGCCACTCTGCCAGGTAAGGTGAAATCATAGGTTCATTTTAATCATGTATTCATCATTATTACATATAAAAGGAAAAGTTGTATTATTGTTTTGCTTGTCTGTCTGTCAACTGTGCGTTAACCAGTAAATGCAAATGTAGGGTTGGTGTGGTTTAGTACAGCATAACACTTTTACTTGCAATGCATGAAATGAATATCCTAGGTCATTGAGTGCAGCCATAAGCAACATGGTGTCAAGTAAACCAGACAACACAAAATATTGTAATATAACCACTAATTTTAACAATGAGGTGTAGGGATCACAGACAGTATCCTTATTAAAAGTGAGATTGAATCTGTACATAGACAGTTTAGACAAGCCCAAACAATGATCACTCTAGAAGTGGAAATTTCCACTTCTACTACAACCATAGTTTTATTTAAAACATTGATCAAATGTATATTACCAGGTCATGCATATTGGAATTTATTTTTAAAATTACAAGTTTAACATGCACATACTCATGTTTTCTGCAATAGCGAAACAAAATTCAAATGTCTTTTCCTGGAACAATACCAAATTAGTGCATTTTTTTTGTCAGGCCTTCCAAGAATTGCCACCCCTGCTCCTACAATTGGCTCACATCTTTTCTTACAGAACTATATATAGAGCCTGATTAACAGGCACTGTATCCATAACCCACTTTTACTGTGAATATGTGAGCTGAAAAAGCACAAGTAACAGTTAAAGTCAGTCAGTATTGCTTTTCAGTACAATTAGTCAATCCAGACATCTAGGCAGCTGAATTTATATGCAAATCTTGACATTTTCTGTAAAGATTTATCCTGTCTGCTCCAATTCATGAACATCCCCATTGGTCAATAATGCTTAATTGAAGTGTCACATCTTTTTGCCTCTTTATAATCCTGTGCTATTATATGTTATTGTTTTTACTTTTGCTTTAAATGTCCTTTTCTTAGTCATACAGTATGGGACACTTTTATTCATTGCCAATGGGTTATATGCAGCTACCTTCAGTCTTAGCTTTTTGCTAATGTCCTTAGGTGATAAGGTATCTACAATAGGGTCCCTTTAAAATGCATAAAATGGCTTTAACTTTCTGGTAGAGCCTGTTCTGTATAGGGACTGGCCTCACCCAGAAAAGATTTTTAGTCCTCCCAAATATGTCGATCAGTAGTATCCTTTTAAGGAAAATTTCCTACAAAAGTGGTCAGTTCATGTGGTAGATCTGTTATCTCTTGTCCTAACAAGACCCTCAATCTTACCTGGGCCTGTAATCAAGGAAGCTCTTTCCTCCAAAGACATGAAAGGTTCTCGCTACAAGTGCCAGTCAGCCAGGCTGGGGAGCAGTCCTGGATGCCCTCTTGGTGTAGGGAACCTAGTCATCACAAGAAGCCCGCCTCCCATCATTCTGGAGCTCACAGTGATTGAATTGTAACTTCAACACTGGACTCTCTAGTGAGAACACCTGACACGAATGCAGTCGGACAATGTCACGGCTGAAGCCTACATCAATTGGCCTTCAGAAGTCGCGTCACTCAAAGGGAAGTGGATTTTATTCTCTCTTGGGAAGAACTTTAAATTCCAACCCTGTCCACCGCCTACATCCCAGGTATGGAAAAGTGGCAGGTGGATTTTCTCAGCTGTCAAGATTTGGATTGAGGGAATCCACTCTCCATCTAGAGTTTTTTTCAAACTCTTTGTCAAAAGTGGAGGATGCTGGATGTGGATCTTCTAGCACCCATATTCAACAACTAACTGGACAGGTTTTGGGCCAGGGCTTCGGATCCCTGGGCCCTCACAGTGCATGTTTTGATTGTCCCATTGGATCAGTTCAATGTTATCTATATCTTTGTCAGTCCAGATTCTCCATCATCTGTTCCACAGGAATGAGATGGGTGGCATTACTGTGATTCTTATGACACTGGATAAGGTGGCATTCAGGTGGAACTTTTCATCTTAGAAAGTACCCCTTGGGACATATTCTGTCCTTTCTTCATCCAGATCTGGGTCAGCATCTGGCTTTGAGTATCCTCAAAGGACAAAAATCTGGCGTTGACCTTTCTGTTTCAGATCCTCTTAGCTTTTCACTTCGTAGTTGAGGCCTTTTCTCAGGGTGTTGCACATATTTATACCCTGTTCACTCTCCTGTGTCTTCTTGGGACCTTAATTACTTCAGAAGCTGCCTTTTGAATCTATTAGAAATATTCATTTTTCTAACTTTACTGCAAGGTAGCCTTTCATGTTGCTACCACATCTGTGTGAAGGGTCTCTGATTTAGTAGTCTTATCCTGTAAGTAGCCCTCCTTAGTTTTAGGACAAAGCTGTCTTGAAGCCTAAAGCCGCCTTCCTCCTGAAGGTGTTCTCAGCTTTCCACCTCAACCAGAACAGAAGGTGTCCTTTCACCCTTGTGTCCTGCTCAAAAACTTTTCTTTCCATTGCCTTGACATGGTATGCGCTGTGAGAGTTTACCTCTCAGCTACTTGCTAATTTTAGGATTCTTTCTTTGCACTTCCTAAGGGTTCCCCCTGGTGGTCTCTTTGCTTCTTGCTCCACCATTGCTCAGACAAATTATCCTTCAAGCTTATGGGCTCCTCCCTTCCTTGGTAAAGCACACGCTACAAGATCTGTTAGTGCTTCATGGGCTTTTAAACATCAGACATCTGTTTTTTAGAATTGCAAGGCTGCAACTGAAGCTTCTGTATACTAGTTTAAGTCCTGCCAGGTGGATGTTCAGGCCTTCTTTAATGCCAGTTTGATGCGCACTTGTGAATGGGGACATTAGTAATTAGATGTGAGAGACCCAGCGGGGGTTTCCAGGGCTAAGCTGCATGTGGAAGCCCCATTGAAAACAATAAGAGAATGACAACTCTGACAGCTATTCACTGCCACTCACATGTAATTGCTCAAGCAGCGATTACTTGCGAATGATCAGCTTTAGACACAGACTGTCTGTGTCCTGGGATGGTCATTTGCAAGTAAATCGCTGCATGAGCGACTACACATGAGCAGCTGTAAATAGCTGCCGAAGCTGTCAGCCTCCCATTGCTTTCAGTGGGGCTTTGGTCTACAGCTAATATTCCGCAAACTCCACTGTGTCTCCCACATCTAATGGCTAATGGCCCCATTTGCAAGTTTGAATGAGGCCTTAAACTGTCCAGTCTTATTTATACACCGTGGACAACTTCTACAAAAAACTATGCGGTTAGATAATACCGAAAGCTTCCACTTTCAGTCTACCTAAACTTCCTATTTCTGTGACTTCAGCTGGGCTTTAAGGCCAACTAAGATTTTAGATGATTATATTTCTGGATCTAATGACCATTTTGGCATGTTTTACTTTTGTCTGGTGATGTGGATGTGCATACATTCTATAGATTCCTTATAAAATGAATACTAGAGTTTTTTTTAAGCTTAGCTTATTTCCCATTACAATTATTACCCCCCCCCCCCCCACACACACACACACCCTCAGAACACCAGGACAAGAACAATTTATGTCGCATGTAAAATATGCACCAGAAATATAAATTGTGCTGGATAAAACCAAAAAACGAAAAAGGCACATTTCACCTATTGACTCCAATTTTTTTCAATCTGGCAATACTTACTAATTACTTTTTCTATTTCTATTAAAAGTTAACCTGTGACCATGCCTTAGAAATCAAAGTTTTTAAAAATGTCCACCCAATGGTAAATTGACCTTTTATATTTATGTGAAAACTTCAGGCGTTCGAAGTTGGAACTGATTTGTAGTACTGTGTAGGCTTAGCAGTCTTGGTGTCTTTAGAGCTGTATCTCTCCATGAAACCTGCAGCTTCTTCCAAAGTCTCATTTGATCTTTGAGACGAGCACAACTTTTTGCAGACAGCATACACAAAGAATGAATCAGACACACACAGGATCTGCGCTTTGATCGGACATGATTGACCCCAGTGTAGACCAGTTTGTGGCAATCCTATATGCATTACTGTCCAGCAACCTACAGCCAAAGAAACCCCCATGCTATTAACACCATTCATTTTTTAAAACATTTTTTTAGCTCTGCGATGCATAGTGCTAGGACTGAAAAAAATAGGCCCAGCCCAAAGCCCACTTTTAAAATACCACATATTTGTAACCTAGGACAGCCACAGTCTTGGTATGTTTTTTGTATGGGCAATGCTTCAGATTTACTTGGTGCTGCAAATTGTCTTCAGGGCTCCACAATTTTACTTATGAGTTAAATGGTGTAATTTTCTGTAGCCAACTACATATTTCTGTCTACTAAGGAAAGTAAAAGAAGATGATCGGTAAAAAACACAAATGCTTTTTTTCACAATGCGGCTTAAAGGTTAACATAGCTACTGCAGTATATCTGTAGTTGCATATACATTTTATTTTTCTACATCATGTTAATATTAGAGGAAAATATTACCCTAGTCTTTTTTTTCATTGGTTTTACCAGAATAATTTGACCATTACTTTTTATTCTGCTCAGAAAGTTCTCTCCTCCGGTATATGAGCAATGATAAAATCATTCAAGAAGAATTAATGATGCAGAGAAATGCCAAAAAAGATACCGGGAAGAAATCTAGGAAGAAAGGTGAGAAAAACACAAGTCCAAGTCATTATGCCCTACTTCCTGGAGCACAGATGGATTCCCTACGGCAGGAGGGTCTCGGTCCCTCTGTAGCAGACACAGCAACATATCACGTGAGTAGTATTTTTTGTTTGCTTCTTAATTTGACAAATGTGAGTTGTTAGGCCTCGTGGGCATCTTTTTTAGTGATTGAGATAGAGTGGTGGAATTCTTAGGGTCTTTGAAATATACAGGTTTAATGGCGTTTTGCAGATAAGGAAACCTGTTACAGGAGACATATGGGGAAACCACTGCTGGCCTCTCCTGGAAACGTGAGTTCTTGCTGACACTCTGGCTTCAATAATTTCTTACATAGCAAGTAAATTTAGATTGACAAAACTCTCAATATGCATACTTTTTTGGATCAGTGACTTAAAAAGCAATAATGCCAGATGGTTAGAATGACAACCAGGCAACTTAACCTTTTTCAAAAGGAGTAGTATGCAATCTCCATAAAGTTTTTCCTTTAGGACTGTCCATTCACAAGCCAATTCATTGTAAAGAATGAGGGAAGGTAGGAGATTTGACCATTGTTGTAAAGATTCAAAGACTGTCAGTTCCGGTCTGACATAAACAATTTGACCAGCATTATGTTGAGGTGTAGACATAGATTGTCTATTTTTTATGGAGAACAGTAAACAATTGTTTGCAATTGGTTGTATTGCCTAATAAAAGAGGTTTAAGAGCATCCAGCATTTTAGTTCTTATGTCTAGGATTAAAGTATCTAGTAGCCTTAAAGTCAAGCTCTGGGCAAAAATCAAATATTAGTAATACATTGTGCATACATTTAAAAAAACTTTCTCTTTCGTCCATGGACAGACACAGCTCCTTTTAGTCTTGACAAGTGGTTTATGTTCCGTCTATTAGGAGAGGACTAGGCAGACATGTTAGATATACAAAAACATATAATTATACCAAAGCTGAACAGCCCCGCCCAGGGGGAGGTCCCTCTGGTCATAACCCCTCACCCTGCACTCAGCAGCTAAGTTTTTTTCTGCCTAGTGTAGGAGAAGGACCTGGCTCCCTAGGGGCCCGTTGGTCCTGGGGAACTTTTATTTTTTATTTTTTTTATTTTCAATTTTGGGTCCGGAGATCTACTATCAACTGCCGACTGGGTGACAGGCTGGATAATATAGATCCTTGTAATCTCCCCAGTCCGGCCATTGAGCGTGAGCAGGCCCTTATTTATCTACGCGCTGGGTCGGCCACGCCTTTCCCGCGTTTGCTCCAGGGGTGGCCGGTGAGCTATATGCTCCGGGGCCCACATATGACCGGTCTACTGCTGTCCAGTCACAGTGGGCCGTGGCCGACAGCCACTCCGTACTGCTTGTGATGGGTTTGTCGGGAATGCGTCTAGCAGTCCTCGCAGGAACGGGTAAGGTATCCTGTCTTTGGCAGGATGGAACAGCTGGGCATTCCTGGGGTGGTAGATTAGGGGGTTTCTAGTCCTCCCTTTCCTCTCTCCCCGTCCATCCCTCCTCCCCATGCTTTGCTGGGCCTGCTGTGTACCTCACCGGGGGGTCAATGAGGGGGGCTCCGGGTCCTGGCTGGGGGCTGCGCGGTGTGTCCGGGTCTGCCTTGTGGGGGGCATCCGCTCGGAGGCCCAGTGTTTTCGCAGCCTTTTATTTTTACCTCAGAAAGCCACGCTGTTCCTAATGCTAATACAGCTGACAGCCATTTTCTTGTAGCCACGCTGTTTCTATAGCCAATACAGCGGTGAGCCATTTTCTTGTAGCTCGCGCTCTTTTTTCCTGAGGTAACTGGCGGCCATCTTTGTGGGGATTTTTACATTGGCTGGACCTCTAGCGCTGGTTTGTCATTCTGAATGGCGCGAACGGCAGATCACCTCAGAGACACCTCAAGCACACACTGTGCAGGAGTTTAGAGCGATAGGCAGCGCTGAAGCAGTGCCTGGGTCAGGGCGGTGATTCCACTGGGAATACCCCTCGGTCTGGGCAGCTAGGAGGGTGGGCCTTTTCTTGTACCTTGAGTGGCTGTAAAGGGTGTGGGTCAGCATTGCGTCAGAAGCTTCCCCAGACATTCTGGTGGTAGCAACCGGTGCCCCTGCACCTGCGGTACCTGTGGACGCTTTGTCAGCGGTCCTGGAATCATTTGTTGCCAGGGTGGAAGCGGTGTGGCGGCGCAAGGGGAGTAAAAACGCCCCCTCCCACCACCATCTTCTGGGGAAAGCTCGGATTTGGACTCGGGCCTGGCTGTGAAACAGGACCCCTGTTCTGAAGGGTCAGAGTATGCTGACCAGGACCATTCGGACAGTGAGGAAGACTCTGTGTCCGGGTCAGCGCAGGACAAGGCGCTTGTTGGAGCACTTATCACCACAGTGCGGGAAACCCTCAAACTGGAGGATGCGGCTGGGACATCTGCTGAGGTGTCGGTCCCTTTTGGGTCCCACAAGCCGACCCGCACTACTAAGGTGTTTCCTTATGTAACGTATTTTAATAAGTTTTATAGACAAGGACCTTTTCAGTCCCAAAACGTATGGCGGTCCGTTACCATTTTGAGGAGAGCCTTCTGAAAAAATGGGCATCTCCCCCAGTTGTGGACCCCCCGGTATCCTGGTTAAACAAACTATTCCGGTTGAGGGGACCCCTGCATTTAAGGACCCTGTGGATAGGAGGATGTTTACCATGCTGGGATCTGCATTACGGCCAGTTTTGGCTGCGGCTCTGGTGTCAGACACTTACAGAATGGGCTAAAATTTTGCACCAGGAGTTGGAAAGACAACAGGTCTCCCCGGTCTGCGTAGAAATGGCTGACCAGTTGGTGCATGGCCTCAAATATGTCTGTGATGCAGCCCTGGACACAGCTCCAATGCTTTCTAGAGCCTCAGTATCTGCTGTGGTACTGCGTCGCCTGATTTGGCTAAAATGCTGGTCCCCAGACCAGACTTCCAAGAAGGCTCTGGCTGATTTACTTTTCCAGGGTGGAAGGCTATTTGGAGCCTCGCTGGATGACATTCTTAAGGATGTCACTGGGGGTAAGAGCACACTGCTCCCACAATCCGGAAAAGGTAAGGCGCCACGCCGCAGGCCTGGGCCCTTCTTTTCCTCTCAGAAGCGTTTTTTTCGTCAGTCCGGTCCCGCAGGTAAGTGTTCCCAGGCCAACAAGGGGCCAGCTGAGGGACAAAAGCGTCCCTGGGTTCGCAAGCCAAACAAGCCCGCAAACAAATCTGCTACTGCATGAAGGTTTGCCCCCGCCCGACTCTCGGGTGGGGGGTCGCCTTTGCGAGTTTGCAGCTCGGTGGCCCTCCCTGCTTTCCGACCAGTGGGTTTGCGAAATGGTTTCATCAGGGTACAAGATAGAACTAAATTCTTGTCCACCAAAACAGATTTCTTTCCTTCAAACCTTCATCTTCCTCCAGCTCGTCGGAACGCCCTGTTTGGGACAGTGCAGGACCTGCTGAAGCGCGGGGTGATAGTACCTGTGCCGCTGCCGGAAAGGTTTCAGGGATTTTACTCCAATCTGTTTGTAGTCCCAAAGAAGGACGGGGTCCGTCCTATCCTGGATCTCAGGGCCCTCAACACCTTTGTAAAGGTGCGAAGGTTCAGGATGGAATCAGTTCGCTCTGTGGTCACTGCACTCCATCTGGGGGATTTTCTAGCGTCCTTGGACATCAAGGACGCATACTTGCATGTCCCCATATCATCAGGCATCAGAGATTTCCACGTTTTGCAGTCGGGGACGATCACTACCAATTTGTGGCTCTCCCTTTTGGCCTGGCATCGGCACCAAGGGTTTTCACCAAGGTGCTCGCCCCGATTTCTGGCCTTGCTGAGACAGGTATCGCTATCGGGGGCTACCTGGATGACCTCATTCTGAGAGCTGCTTCAGACTCAGAATTAGGGGAGGATGTAGCGATTGCCAGTCAGACCCTTTAAGAATTTGGTTGGGTACTGAACCTCCAGAAGTCGGTGTTGGTGCCGACTCAGCGCCTGGAATACCTGGGCTTGATCCTGGACTCCTCGGAGGAGAAGGTTTTTCTCCCTTTAGAAAAATTGCAGGCTCTTCAGATGGTGGTGAAGCTGTTGGCATACCGCAGGTGGTCGTTGCTGCGCTTTTGCATGCGAGTCCTGGGTCTCATGGTGGCCTCCTTCGAGGCGGTACTGTATGCTCAATTCCACACTCGAGTCTTGCAGAAGGAGATCCTGTCCAAGTGGGACAAGTCTCCGTTGCCCCTGGATTGTCAAATCCAGGTGAGCCAACTAGTCAGGACTTCCCTGGTCTGGGGGCTGACATCTCCGGCCCTTCAGTCCGGAAAGTCGTTCCTTCCCTTTCACTGGACGGTGAACACGACGGACGCCAGCCTGACCGGTTGGGGGGGTGTTTGGGGGGTCCAGTCGACACAAGCTTGCTGGACACAGGAAGAATCCCGCCTGCCGATGAATGTACTGGAACTTCGGGAGATCAGGCAGTGCCTCTCCACATGGTCACAGAGGCTACAGGGGCGTCCAGTCAGGATCCAGTCGGACAACGCCACGGCGGTGGCGTATGTCAACCATAGAGGAGGAACAAGGAGCTCGGCTGCAGCATCGGAGGTTGCTCACATCCTGCGGTGGGCAGAAAGGAGCGTGTCGGCTCTAACGGCCATATAAATTCTGGGCGTAGAAAACTGGCAGGCGGACTCCCTAAGTCGCCAGATGCTGGACCAAGGAGAATGGTCGCTACACCTGGACGTGTTTCAACTCCTTTGCCTAAAATGGGGCACGCCAGACGTGGATCTCCTGGCTTCTCAACTCAATCGGAAGGTATTGAGGTTTGTGGCCAGGTAAAAAGATCCCTGGACGGATGCAACGGACGCGTTGGTGTCCTCGTGGGGACAGGATCGGCTGATCTATGCTTTTCCCCCCACTGAAACTTCTTCCTCATGTGTTCCGCAGCGTGGAGACCGAGGGGATTCCGGTAATCCTAATTGCCCCAGATTGGCCTCGGCGCCCCTGGTACGATGACCTGGTGCGCCTGGTGGCCGATGCCCCGTGGCGACTGCCGATGCAGGAGGACGTTCTGTCGCAAGGTCCCATACTTCATCCTGCTTTACAGTCGCTGGCTTTAACGGCATGGCTATTGAAAGCCAGGTACTAAGGGACGAGGCCTGTCGGATTCAGTAATTTCCACTATGCTGAGGGCACGGAAGTCATCTTCTTGGAAGATCTACCATCGCACGTGGAAGGCATACATCTCTGTGTGAGGAGATGAAGTGGCGTCCACAGGCATATTCGGTTTCCAGAATCCTGCTGTTTATACGGCGTGGAGTGGATCAGAAACTTGCCTTAAGCACCATTAAGGGGCAGATTTCAGCCTTGGCTGTTTTCTTTCAATGGCCCCTGGCGGCTCATTCACTGGTGAGCGTTTGTGTAAGGGGTCCGACATGTGGCTCCTCCAGTTCGACCACCACTACCTCCATGGGATTTGAATCTGGTGCTCTCGGTACTTCAGAAACCTCCCTTTGAGAACATCAGAGAGATTCCTCTTTTGACACTCTCTCAGAAAGTTGCCTTTCTGATGGCCATTACATCTGTCAGGAGGGTTTCTGAGTTGGCGGCCTTGTCTTGCAAGTCTCCCTACTTGATCCTCCATAAGGAAAAAGTAGTGCTACGCCCGCAGCCTTCGTTTCTTCGGAAGGTGGTTTCGGCTTTTCATCTGCGTGAGGACATTGTACTTCCATCCTTGTGTCCTCGGCCGTCGCATCCCAAAGAGGTTGCTTTACATTCCTTAGATGTGGTACATGCTCTGCGGATGTAACTGTCTGCTACGGCTCTGTTTCGGAGGTCAGACTCACTGTTTGTCGGTGACTGGTCCAAAGAAAGGCCTGACAGATTGTGATTCAGGCTTATGCCCTTAAAGGGCGGGCGCCTCCCTTTCCTGTCAGGGCGCATTCGACCAGGGCGATTGGTGCCTCCTGGGCTTTTTGACATCAAGCGTCTGTCTCACAGGTGTGTAAGGCAGCGACCTGGTTGTCCGTTCACACCTTCACCAAATTTTACAAGGTTGACGTACATGCATCTGCGGATGCTTGCTTTCGGCCACAAGGTTTTGCAGGCGGCTGTTTAAGGTTGCAACTCCTCCATTGTGGAGCTCTGTTTTGTTTGGGGTGAAGTTTGTTTGCTTGCTGTTCCCACCCCTCATTTTTTTTACATTGCTTGGGGACGTCCCACTTGTCAAGACTAAAGGAGCTGTGTCCGTCCATGGACGAAAAAGAAAATGGGATTTTTGTACTCACCGTAAAATCCTTTTCTCTGAAGTCCTTGAACGGACACAGCACCCACCCCTCCTGTTTGAGTTTGTACTGCTTTTTGACGAACTGAGCTGCTGAGTGCAGGGTGAGGGGTTATGACCAGAGGGACCGCCCCCTGGGCGGGGATGTTAAGCTTTGGTATAATTACATGTTTTTGTATATCTAACATGTCTGCCTAGTCCTCTCCTAATAGACGGAACATAACCCACTTGTCAAGACTAAAGGAGCTGTGTCCGTCCATGGACTTAAGAGAAAAGGATTTTACGGGGAGTACAAAAATCCTATTTTTCCCCTCAGTCTAGCTTACAAATACATCTTCCTAACCCATACTCAGTCAGTTTCCTCTATATGCAAAGGTAATTTCCTGTCCTTGGGACCAAGCACTATTCCCTGCTTGTTATCTCTTTGGGGACCAGTGCCTTTTACCCACATAGTTCTTCTCCCTGTAAAGCTGACATTGGCATGCCCGCATGACCAGAGTGTGGGCAGTGTTATTGTAATACTGTGTGCAGTTTGTTGTTTCAGCTTTTCCTCCCTCAATGGTTAGCTTTCCTGGAGATAAAATATAAATAATTTTTTAATTTAGAAACCAATTTTGATTTTACAAAAATAACATATGCGCTTTTCAGTAAATATATTTTATTGAAATATTTTAAAGTACAAGTTCTATAGAGACGTGGATATAAACTAAGCACTGATGGTTTCCAAACCTGTAGCTGTCAATGCCATGACTCCACGGTAGACTATAACAAGATTCTGTAGCTATTCAGAATGGCAATCTGTTGATACAAGGGTATACCATAGTTATGTTGTGAGGGCTCAGCAAAACACTAGGATGTGCAGTTGAATTCATTTAGAAAGTTAAATCTGCTTTAAGAGGGAAATAAGAGGAAATGAGTGTCTGCCGTATGGAAGGTGTGAGGTGGTATCAGAGGGGATAGAAAGAGGGGAAGGGAGGGAGAACAAAGAAACCCCCCCGTGGCAGGACCTCAAAGGTTCTGATCCTACAAACAGAAATAACTTGTTCTAGGCATTAAAGGATTGGGCATATTTTATCCACAGTCCATACCACCAGGAATGTCCTATGTTTGTCTAGAAGAAGAAAAACTGGTAAGTTTTTCAAGGCGTAAAGCTCAAATTCTAGAAACTTTCAAAATTAGAAATAGGCAGACTTAAATTCTTGACCATTTGTATACTGGACAGGAGAAGTAACTGTTACTGGCTGTTCAAATCAATGATATCTAGATGTGTTTGACCTGTTTAATTAGTAGCATATATAAAAAAATTATAGGTATCGTGAGACCTGAAAGTCCCAGAAACCAAGTTGAAGCCGTAGTTGCGCAACCCTCCTTGTAGGATTAAATAGCTGAAATAAACCGTTACATAATGACATCACCCGTACTTTATATAGCGTTTTTTCCAATTTTGCAGTTTGTGATTTAAATTGTAATTGTGCGATTAATTTGTGTATAGGTAGAGGCATAGATGGGCATTAAAGTGGTTCTAAGGGCTTAAGGAGTTTTACCTTAATGCATTCTCTGCATTAAGGTAAAAACCCTTATGTGCTGCAGGGTACCCCCCACCCCCCCTTTTTTCCAAATAAATAGAATCTGTAGCTAATTAATTTATTTGCAATACCAAATTTTGTGCATATTATTTTAGGAGATAACTATAGCAGTTAGTGATTTAATAAACTGGTTCAAAATAATTCGATTTTGAGGTTCTGTCTTTTCACTGCTATCTACATCTCCCAGTAATTACCGTATATACTCGAGTATAAGCCGACTCGAGTATAAGCCGAGGTACCTAATGTTGCCAAAAAAACTGGGAAACCTTACTGACTCGAGTATAAGCCGATGCCTCACTGTCCACTGTTCCCTAGCTCGCTGTTCCCTATTTTACATTGTAAATATTACCTGCAAAGAAGTTGCGGCTGCGGCGTCCATCGTTCAAATTCCGTGGCGTCCATCGTTCAAATTCCGCGGTCTCTTCCTGTTCCTTCCTTGATAGGCGATTCTCAGCAGACACTCTCCGCCTATCACGATCATTCTCTCATCCTCAGTTTTCCCAGCAGACACTGTGTTGGGTGTTCCGCCAATCACAGACGTCTGCTGGAAAACTGAGGATGAGAGAACGTTCGTGATAGGCGGAGAGTGTCTGATGAGATTCGCCTATCACGGAAGGAACAGGAAGAGACCGCAGAATTTGAACGATGGATGCCGCGGAATTTGAACGATCGACGCTGCAGCCGCAACTTCTTTACAGGTAATATTTACAATGTAAAAATTTTGATGACTCGAGTATAAGCCGAGGGGGGGACTTTCAGCCCCAAAAAAAGGGCTGAAAATCTCGGCTTATACTCGAGTATATACGGTATGATAAAATATGTCCTCACAGCTTTTTTTAAACAAATACAATTAATGATCTATTCTTCATTTACTAGAGTCTTTTACAAGGAAGCCTTAACAGAACCCAAATAGTAGTTGACCAAAGATCAGATGACTCTTTGCACAAGACACCATGTGCGTACGATAAATTACTTGGGATATTCAGTGGGCTACAATTTGACCCCAGGAAAACAATTCCTCTGTGGAACATGACAGAAAATATTGCTTTAAAAGAGTTTTTTTAGTAATGCAAAGAACCTGACTTAGATGCCAAGTAGAGTAACCTGTAGCCATCAGATTGAAGAATGGAAAACTGAAATCTAAAAGTATAGTTTGAGAGAATATGTGCTGTGGGTTATACATGTATTTATCTATTGTATATATCTGCACTGCGGGACTCAAGTACGCAGGTAGTGTTTCGTTGCCTTTTACCTTCCATATCTTTAAAGCCTTTAGTAAAATTTGGTTTACAGCACTATTGCAAATGCTCTTACTGTATGGCACCAGATATTAAGCTATAAAGCTATATTTTAAAAACACAAATTATAAATTGTATCTTTATATATGTGAATATTTTCACTGAGACTAGAACAGGACTTGTAAAGAGTAAATACTTAAGGTTGTCGAGAAACTTTGGATCAATAATGACAGACTGGCCAGGCAAAATGATTTATGAAACATAAGGCAAGAACAAAAAAAATAAAACTCAAAGTTGAAAAGCTACATAAATAGAATACAATCTATGCGGTGTTTCCTAGAACTCCAGGAACAGAAGCCATTATCATGGATTTTTAGTACACCTGGGGCTGAAATAAAAACTGCCTATTTAACAGAAAAAGAGCTGAGTTGTGTTTTTATTCTACAGAAACAAAGGGACTTCATTACTGAAGCCAAGCAAATAGCAGTGATTTTGAATAAACGTGTCCTCATTCAAATCTGACTCTTTAAAGTGGACCTGTACTAAAATGTTTAAATAAAGTAAAGATTACATCCTTGTCAAACTAGTTAGTGTCTCTAAATTCCAAACCAAAAATATAATATATTGCAGCTTACCATTCCTTTGATGTAATGGTTGCATTAGCTTTCTGCTTTAGGTTTCATTTTCTTTATTCTCACATGGTGATCTAGCCAGTAACACGCTTCTCACCTTAGGGTAGCACCTCTATCCACTTAAGAGCAATGAAGACACCTTTGGACAGCAGCAGTGTCCTAAGATGGTAGTGTTACCATGGACTAGTAGATTCAGATAAACTTTACATACCTGAATATCAAATTAACCACTTGCCGACTGGCTCCCGCCGATATACATCGGCAAAATGGCACAAGTGTGCAAAACAACATATGGGTATGTTGTCTCCTTTAAGAGCTGCCGGAGGCCACCTGCGATCGTGGGCACGAGAGCCAGAACGGGGATTTGTGTATGTAAACGCACAAATCCCTGTTCTGTCAGGGGTGAGGAGACAGATAGTTTGTTGCTAGTAAGTAGGAACAGCGATCTGTCTCCTCCCCCAGTCAGTCACATCCCCATACAGTAAGAAACATTTACTAGGAAACACATTTAACCCCTTGATCACCCCCTAGCGTTAACCCCTTCCCTACTAGAGACATTTACATAGTAATCGGTGCATTTTTATAGCACTGATCGCTGTATAAATGTCAATGGTCCCAAAAATATGTCAAAAGTGTCCGATCTGTCTGCCGCAATGTCGCAGTAGTGCTAAAAATCGCACATCACCGCCAGTAAAAAAAAAATATTGCTTATTAGGTTTTTTTTTTCTACCAAAAATATGTAGAAGAATATATTTTGGCCTAAACGATGAAGAATTTTGTTTTTTAAAAACATTTCTGGGGATATTTATTATAGCAAAAAGTAAAAAAATATATATATTTTTTTGTTTATAGCGCAAAATAATAAAACCGTAGAGGTGATCAAATACCACTAAAAGAAACCTCTATTTGTGGTAAAAAAAAAGGATGCAAATTTTGTTTGTGTACAGTATTGCATGACCGCGCAATTGTCCGTTAAAGCGACGCAGTGCCAAATTGTAAAAAGTGCTCTGGTCTGGAAGGGGGTTAAATTTTCCGGGGCTGAAGTGTTTAAAGCTCAACTGCAGCTAACACCTAACACGGTTACTGACAGACAGCATCATATGTAGTTTTTGTTTACTCTACCTTTAAAGTGAATTTAATGCCTCAAGGTTTTTTACCCTAATGCTGTGCTGCAGGAACCCCCCTACTTATTCTTACCTGAGCCTGATCCAATCCAGCGATGTGCAAGAGAGCAGTGGCTCTCATTGCTTTCTCCCTCCTCATTGGGCAGATTGATAGCAGCAGCAGCCATTGGCTGCTGCTGCTGTTAATCACATGTTGTGATGTGGGAGTGGGGTCGAGTCACCCAGTCTATGTCAATAGACGCAGACTTGGCGGCTTGGAGCGAGCACACATGGGTGCCCCAAGGGAAAGTGATTTTCCCTGGGGGCATTTGCCGAAGAGGAGGGGCCTGGAGTGCCAGCGGGGGACCCAAGAAAAGGGGGATTGGGCTGCTCTGTGAAAAAACATTGCACAGAGCAGGTAAATATGACGTGTTTGTTTCTTCTTCTTTGTTTTAGTTTAAAAAAAAAGGGTTCAATATCACTTTTATGAACAAAAGAAACTAATGTGGTCGTGGGTGTAATTGCCATCATTCCTTAAACATTTAGAAAGCTGGGTCTTCATTCTGGGATTTTTAAGGCAATTCAAACGTTATTTTCAATAAAAACATTTTTATTAAATATTTTAAGAGGTGGCATATAGTACGATGTGGGAAGGAGGAATGGTCGTTACTCCTTCCCAAATCAGTGGTGAAGGTTTAGGATTTCTTTGCAGCAATCCTCTCATCCAGATAGGAATAAATGGATGGTTGAGAAGTATGGTCTTGGGGGGTGCGGGGGGGACAGACTATCCTGCACAAACTGCATTGTCTATTGTTTTTAATTAAACATTGGCGTCCAATTTTTGGATCATTTTTGAATAATTATTATCGGTCTCTATACAGCACGAACATTGTCACAATTGACATAAGAGTTGCCTCTTTTGGACTGTGGGTATGATCTAGCTAGAAAGAAAAGTATGATAGGTGGTAAAATTTCTGAAGAATAAATTAATGTATATCCATATTTTGAAACGCGTTGGTATCCCCACCTACTGGAATTGTCTATCAGTCCACCGTCAAGGTGGTTCCTTACAAGCAAGTAGTTGGGAGGGGATACTACTTTTGCATATTCTCAATATGTCACTTGCTTCAAACAACTTTGTGTCATTTATGGCATATGTTATATGATGTATTTTTAAATCAATTTTTAATCAATTTTTGTACTCTATGCCACCTCTTAAGATATTTAATAAATATGTTTTTATTGAAAATAACATTTAAAATTGCCTTAAAAATCCCAGAATGAGGACCCAGCTTTCTCAATATCACTTTAGGTACCTCTTTAAATGAAAGGCTGAAATACTAAAATTCCTTGTAAAAAAAATGTTGATCCATGCTACCTCAAGGCACGTGGTTGCTGAATCCTTCGGCAGAGATCGGTGAAAAGCTTGGAAGCATGTGTTCTACACATAAGTGGCTTGGAGTTATTTCAGATCCAATTTAAAATCAGGCATGTTAAAATACCACATTTTTAGTATACAGATTTTCAGACATTACAGGGTTTGTCGAAAAGGAACCACATCCTGGTCCAAGATTACAGTTCCTATTACCGGTTGCTGAGGGATCATGGTCTTCTAGTGTGCGTTTTTGGCTTAGAATTTTTGTTTAATGTTTTATTTAAGACCCTAATGATGAATGAAGCAGATGTACGGTATGTCAAGTTCTATAGGCTTCACAATTAAAGATCACAAAGTAGATTATAAGAAATCTGAGAATAGATCAGTTCACTTACCAGGAAAAGTCCAAACATCTAGAAAGTTGCCAGGACCACAGGATCATCAATCAAGTGCTTTAATGCATTTAGGCTGGGTTCACACTAGTGCGACACGACATCCGTCCTACTTTGGATCCGACTTTGCCCTGCGACATGAGGCCGACATATGTCCGACTTTCAATGAACGGGGATCCGACTTGGATCCCCGCCAATATCAGGCACTGTGTTTGGTATGAATCTTGAGGGGGAACTCCAGGCCAAATTTTAAATTAAAAAAAACGGCGTGGGTTCCCCTCCAGAGGCATACCAGGCCCTTGGGTCTGGTCTGGATTTGAACGGGAGCCCCTACGCCGGAAAAACGGCGTGGGGGTCCCCCCAAAATCAAAACCAGACCCTTATCCGAGCACACAACCTGGCAGGCCGCTGGGGAAGAGGGGGGGACGAGAGAGCGCCCCCCCTCCCTCCTGAACCGTACCAGGCCGCATGCCCTCAACATGGGGGGTTTGGTGCTCTGGGGCAGGGGGGCAACCTGCGGCCCCCCCACCCCAGAGCACCCTGCCCCCATGTTGATGAGGACAGGGCCTCTTCCCGACAACCCTGGCCGTTGGTTGTCGGGGTCTGCGGGCGGGGGGCTTATCGGAATCCGGAAGCCCCCTTCAATAAGGCGGCCCCCGGATCCCGGCCCCCCCCACCCTATGTGAATGAGTATGGGGTACATCGTACTCCTACCCATTCACCTGGTGGAAAAAAATTGCAATAAAAAAACACTACACAGGTTTTTAAAGTAATTTATTACACATCTCCGGGGGTCTTCTTCCGACTCCGGCGCTCTTCTTCCGACTTCCGGGGTCTTTTCCGACTTCGGGGGTCTCCGGTGTCGTCTCCCGCTCTCCGGTTCTTTCTTCCGCCGGTTGTGTGCTCGGATAAGGGTCTGGTTTGGATTTTGGGGGGACCCCCACGCCGTTTTTTCGGCGTAGGGGTTCCCCTTCAAATCCAGACCAGACCCAAGGGCCTGGTATGCCCCTGGAGGGGGAACCTACGCCGGTTTTTTATTTAAAATTTGGCCTGGAGTTCCCCCTCAAGAGCAGCACAGCACAAGTCGCATGCCAAAGTCGGACCATGCAAGACTGCGGTCCGACTTTGATCCGACTTCAATGATAGTCAATGGGCTGAAGTCGGATCAAAGTCGGACCAAAGTAGTACAGGGAGCATTCTCAAAGTCGGACCGACATGTGTCGGACCAGTTAAGACGGCTCTCATAGGGAAACATTGATTTTCACACGTCATGCGACATGAGCTCCCAATGTCGGAGTGTTTGTCGCCCCAGTGTGAACCAGGCCTTAATGAAGCCAATGCTTTGGGACTCTTCAAGGTAAGCCATGCTTGATAAAGGGACACTGTGTGGTCCAAAAATGCTGGTTGCATTTCATGGAATAAAAACACTGGATTGAAAATGCCTCTGTGGTTCTGGCGGCTAGATGTTTAGATTGATGCAGCTTTACTCGTTTTGCCGCTACAAGCAGGCAGAGATTTACATTTTACTATTTCTGTAAGGTGTGCAGCTTGGACTACACAAGTATTATTGAATAAAGTAACACAACATTCTCCAAGTTAATCCGTGTACAAGTCTCTGTTACAATGTAATACAAAATGAATTTATTCTTGTTGATTCTGACAGAAAACTAATATGCTTTTAACTGTGGACTGTGCAGCATTATCTTTAAAAGAACGCCGTTCTACTATGATATAAAGATAAGGAGAGGGGGAGTGTTTTGTAGTCCTAACAGACATGCATACTTCCAACCACGTATAACCATGTTAATCAACATGGCCCCTGGCCATGTTAAAGTGTTACCCCAACATTTCATATTCCTGATATGTACCTGCTGTGCCATGTACTTGTATGAGAAAGTATCCTGTTCTCTTTATATTGCTTCCTTTGTGTGAAATCCCTGGTGATCCTGCTAGTCCCCTTGCTTTCCTAGAAAAAAACTGACCATGCTAAGCAGAAGAGCACACTGTGGTCAGTTCGCTAGCTATGATGGGAACTTTGTGTACTCTCCTCCACTGATCAGACTTGTCCTGACACACCCCTGCTGCGCAGCCATTCACATTCACTAGTGTGCTGCTGCTTCTCCTCCCACCAGCTCATATGCAACTGAGAACAGAAGGAAGGTACACACTTAAAAAAAGGGAAAAAATGGATTTAGAATGTGTTTTTTTTTTTTTATATCTGTACAAAAATGTTTTGCCTTTTATTTAGATTTTAAACTTAAGTTGTTTTATAAGGTGATCGTTTACCATCGCTTCAATATGCAGCTGGTTGGTCGAGGGGCAGTAAGACCACATCTCAATCTACTATTTTTACTGTTCCCCACTCGCCTGTGTAAATAAGGCCCCTACATGCTTAGTCATGGAGATAGGAGGACAAGTGTGTTTTCTTTCTCGTACATCACGGGACACAGAGCGACATAGTCATTACTAATGGGTTATATAGTTACCGTCAGGTGCTGGCACTGGCAACTTCCAAAACCGGAAGTACCCTCCCCTATATAAGCCCCTCCCATCCGGGAGCACCTCAGTTTTTTGCCAGTGTCTAAGGTGTTGGCCAAGAAGAAACATGTGTTTTTCACTGAGCTTGCGTACAGGTTCTTTTGGGCCTCAGTAAGCTATTCCGGATCCGACCAAAAAAGCTTCATAGCTAAACGGTCGGTACCCGGGCCTTGCAGAGAAGAGCAAGGTTCTGCCTGTAATGCTTCTCTTAGGAGAGCTGGACCCTGGGATCCAGAGCTCTGGTCATACCCACGACCAAGATGTTTTCTGTGCAGGGTGCTATACAGGTCCAGGGGAGTGGAATCCTTGGGAACCCGGTCCCTGAAGGTTTGATTACAATGCCTGCCGTGATAGGTGAAGTTTGGGCTTTTGTGGACCAAACAAAGTCCTGCGGCGGGGAACAGGTAAGTGGGGGCCCCCAGGAACTTGGTTCTATTGGGGGACCCCCAAGCCTAATTTGTCTTTCTGTCTCTTACCTAACGGTATTCCCGCTAATATCTGTGCATGCCTGTAACTACTAAAAAAATGTAATAATTTTTAATGGTGGTCAAGAAAAAAAAAAAAAAAAAAGAATGTTTTTTTATATATGTTTAGTATATTAAACTGCGGTACCTGTGTTTGTCCACTAGAGGCCGCTGTGGAATGTTTTTCTTGTCATATGGACTAGTTTCTTCTCAGAGAACAAAGTCCAGGCAGCTGGTGAGTTCTCCTACAGGAAACTGTTTCCTCTGCCATGTTGCAGTGTTCGTCTATCCCCCGGCCTGCGGCAAAGGGGGCCCTGGCTCCTGTCCCTGGTTTCCATGTTTGAAAATTAGCGCCGAGGCGCACGTGGCCGCGCGCGTGCGCGTGCACGCGCCTCTATATATAGAGGTGGCCGGAAAAAGGGGCGGGGCCTGGGGGATGACGCTCTGTGCGCGCCGCAGCGCTTCTGCGCATGTGCGGGCGTCCCAGCAGGTTTTTAAAAAGCCACATTATTGCAGTAAGCTGGCTATGAAGTACAGAGACAGAGCTGGCAACATTTAAAGGCATACAGCAAGCGGTTGATACAGGCATCCCCTAGAAAGGCACATTAGTAGACACCAACTGTGATATAGCAGCAATTGTGCTAGACTATTCTCAGTAAAAGTGGTGTATTACGGCTGGAATACCTCAGCTTTAGGCTTAGGAATATGCCGTCCAGTAGCTCCGGAACTGAATCTTCCAGGAAGCGAAGGGGGTCTCATCGGGCTCTGAGGATCTTGGGCATACTCCTGCTGCACCAGTCTCCCCTGAAGTTCAGAGGTAAGTGACCGTAGAGACCCCGCAGGGGTACTTGGTACTGTGGCTGTCCTCAGTCACCTGCTCCTGTGTATGTAACAGAGGAGGTTTTTTCCTCAGCTCTGGGAGGATTAGAGAGAGATTGTCAAAATTTATCGCTGCCTCCCTGTCAGGGAAAGCACGCCCGATCTCCGTCTCCTCCTTCAGAGTGCCTGTTAGCAGAGCAACAGTCCCATACAGGGATCGACCTGCCTGAAGGGGATCAGGATAAGGTTGATTCTGTTATAGAGGAATCAACAGTGGGGGAACCTTTTCTCAGCATCTCAAGCTGAAAGATTATGGGTTCAGTCTCTGACTAACATGGTCCGATCAGCATTTAAAAATGCACCTTGCGGAACCATCAACCACTACTGTATCCTCGTTGGGGTCGCTAGAAGCCCCCAGACTGTTTGTTCTTTTCCACTTCACCCTTTACTGAAAGGGCTCATTTACCAGGATTGGGAACGTCCTGAGAAAATATTTATTCCCCCAAGAGATTTCCGGTGGTCTATCCCATGGAGGATAAGTTCATCAAAAAAAAAAAAAAAAAATGGAAGGTCCCTACAGTGGACGCAGCCATCTCTTGTATGTATAAATCACTGACATGTCCAGTGGATAATGTCCAAATGTTCAAGAACCCAATAGATAAAAGATTGGAGTCCTTATGAAAATCTGCTTGGTGATACAACCAGCAGTAGCAGCTATTGGGGTCTGCTAAGCAGTGAAGGATCAGTTGAAACCGGTCTTGAGGGACTTGACAGATCAGCAGGCTTTGCCCTAGCTGATCTACCTAGAGCCTTAGGCTTTGCGGTTGATGCCATAGAGGATTCAGTCCATCAGGCCTCCCGCCTTACGCTGTCTATAGTACATATGCGTAGGCTCCTATGGCTCAGAAACTGGTCTGCTGAAGCTCCCTGTAAAGAATGGCTGGTTAGCGTCCCATTTCATGGGAACGCTTATTCAGGGAAAACCTGGACAAATATATCCAGAAAATTTCCAGCGGTAAAAATACGCTCTTGCCGGTTAAAAGCAGAGTTAGAGGTCCCTCTTTAAGAGGCCTGCTTCTCCAGTCCCTGGGGCATCGGCTGTGTAACAGTTCCGACGGCCTCCTCGGTCAAATCCCGGGGGTAAAAAACAGGGACAGTAGCAGGGTAATGAGAAACCCTGGGTCAGGGGAGGTACAAAACCTCCCCCAAAGTTAAATTCATTGAAGCCCCCACTCAGTCGGGTGGGGGGAGGACTCCAGTTGTTCGCAAAGAGACCTGGCGGGACACGATCAAGACAGATAGGTGCTCTCCGCAGTAGGTTTGGGATACAGTTTGGAGTTAAAAGACTCTCCTCCTTCCCATTTTGAGGTCAAACGTGCCAAGGGATCCCCGGAAGAGAGAGTCCCTCCTGTTGGCACTAGAACAACTATTGCTCCAAGGAGTAATTATGGAGGTTCCCCTGGAAGAATGAGGGTTCGGGTTTTACTCAAACCTCTTTACAGTCCCGAAGCAAACGCGGACGGGAGGCCCATATTTATTCTAAAAGGGCTATACAAATTCCTGTATATCAGGACTTTCCGATGGAGTCGATCCGATCGGTGGCCACTGCCCTACAAGGGGAGGATTGGTTAGCCACGATCGACATCAAAGATGCTTATTTGCACATTCCCATCTTTCCAGTCCACCAAAAATTTCTACGCTTTGCAGTAGAAGGGCGCCATTTTCAGTTCAGAGCCTTACCCTTCGGTTTGGCCACAGCACCAAGAGTGTTCACAAAAATTCTGGCCCTTTATTGGCCAATCTAAGAACACAAGGTGTAATGATAATGGCATATCTGGATGACTTGTTGCTGATAGACCACTCAGTGAAAAAACTAGACGTGGTCGTTCACAAGACGATCAAGTATCTGGAATCTCACGGTTGGATTATCAACCGAGACAAGTCAGCCCTAAAAACCAGTCAAAAGTCTGGAATACTTGGGGCTAAGGTTGGATTCAGGCCAGAGAAAAATATTCTTGCCTCGAGGAAAGGTGTTGTCTTTGAAAGATTTGATCCACTTAGTGGGTACAAAAAAGACAGCCGTCCATACGCCTGTATATGAGGCTGCTGGGAAAAATGGTGGCATCATTCGAAGCAGTACCCTACGGTCAATTCCATTCAAGGAATTTGCAAGGGGCCATACTGTCAGCCTGGAACAAAAAAGTTCAGGCCCTAGACTTACAATGTCCTTGTCCCCTTCCGTTCGCAAGAGCCTCCGTTGGTGGAAAAAGGAAATCCTTCAGTCCGATTTCTTGGAAGGTGGTCACTACAGATGCCAGCCTTATAGGCTGGGGAGCAGTACTGGAGCAATAGTCTCTCCAGGGCAGATGGTCGGATGCAGAAAAGGCCCTGCCCATCAATCTCTTAGAGATACGAGCAGCCCGGTATGCCCTAGTAGCATGGACATCCAAACTCCAAGGGTCCCCTGTCAGAATTCAATCAGACAATGCCACAGCAGTGGCATATATCAATCATCAGGGGGGCACCAGGAGTCGTGCAGCCCAGAGGGAAGTAAATTACATCCTGAAATGGACAGGAAAAATATGTCCCAGCCATATCTGCGGTATTCATTCCAGGAGTGGAGAATTGGAAGGCGGACTTTCTAAGTCGCCAGCAATTAGGCCCAGAGGAAGGGTCCCTTCACCCCGAGGTTTTCTGGACAATATGTCAGCGGTGGGGAACATCGGATGTAGATCTTCTAGCATCCAGATTCAACGCAAAGGGGGATAGGTTTGTCTCTCGGACAAGGGATCCCCTAGCTTGCGGCTCGGATGCCCTAGTGTTCCCTGGGGATCAGTTCAAGCTGATATATGCATTCACACCGCCACAATGGTTACCTCGATTACTCCGCAGAATCAGGGTAGAAAAGAAACCAGTGATTCCGGTGGCTCCAGCGTGGCCCCGAAGAGCGTGGTACGCGGAGATTGTAAAATTTCAGTGGGGAGTCCTTGGACTCTCCCACGTCGTCCGGCTTTCGCAAGGACCGATATACCACCCTTCCTTACCAGCCCTAGGTTTGACGGCCTGGCTATTGAAGCCCACATTCTAAAAAAGAGAGGGCTCTCTAATGCTGTGGTATCTACCATGATCAATGCCAGGAAGCCGGTATCCAGGCAGATCTACTATAAAATCTGGAAGGCGTACATCGCGTGGTGTGAGGCCAAGAAATGGCATCCACATAAGTACGTAATAGGTAGGATTCTGGACTTCCTACAGTGGGCTGTAGATAGAAAGCTTGCCCTGAGTACTATCAAGGGTCAGATTTCGGCCTTGTCAATATTTTTTCAAAGGCCCTTGGCTTCGCATTCACTAGTCAAAGCCTTTATACAAGGAGTGATGCGTATTAGGCCTCCGGTTAATATTCCCATATGTTCATGGGATCTAAACTTGGTTCTGTCGGTTCTACAGAAACAACCATTTGAACCATTACAGCATATTTCCTTGGTGCTTCTCACCAGGAAATTGATTTTTCTAGTAGCCATTTGTTCGGCTAAAAGAGTATCGGAATTAGCAGCTATGTCCTGTAAGGAGCCATATCTGGTTATCCATAAGGACAGAGTAGTGTTACGTCCTCATCCAGCCTTTCTTCCTAAGGTGGTATCGAGGTTTCATTTGAACCAAGATGTGGTTCTTCCTTCTTTTTTCCCCAAACCTACTTCGGTAGAGGAAAAGTTATTGCATTCTTTGGATGTAGTAAGAGCAGTTAAAGCTTATCTAAAAGCCACTGCTCAGATTCGCAGAACGGATACTTTGTTTATTCTGCCGGAAGGCCCCAGAAAGGGTCAGGCAGCGTCAAAGTCTACTTTAGCCAAGTGGATTCGACAGGTCATTATGCAAGCTTATGGCTTGAGAAGGAGACCGCCTCCGTTCAAAGTTAGAGCGCACTCCACGAGAGCAGTTGGAACTTCATGGGCAGTGCATCACCAGGCCTCCCTGGCTCAAATCTGTAAGGCCGCAACATGGTCTTCGGTACACACGTTTACTAGGTCCTACCAGGTGGACGTTAGAAGTCAGGAGGATGTCGCCTTTGGGCGCAGTGTGTTGCAGGCCGCAAAAGATCCTCATGTCTGATAGCGCTCAGCTTATATATGGTGTATCCCCCCCCTCATTTGGCATTGCTTTAGGACATCCCATTAGTAATGACTATGTCGCTCTGTGTCCCGTGATGTACGAGAAAGAAAATAGGATTTTTATAACAGCTTACCTGTAAAATCCTTTTCTTGGAGTACATCACGGGACACAGAGCTCCCGCCCCTCTTTGGGGACACTTATTGCTTTGCTACAAAACTGAGGTGCTCCCGGATGGGAGGGGCTTATATAGGGGAGGGTACTTCCGGTTTTGGAAGTTGCCAGTGCCAGCACCTGACGGTAACTATATAACCCATTAGTAATGACTATGTCGCTCTGTGTCCCGTGATGTACTCCAAGAAAAGGATTTTACAGGTAAGCTGTTATAAAAATCCTATTTTGTAGTTCTAACATAATTTCTGTCCTATGGTTAATATACTGCTCCTGCAAAGACGGAGTATAGTAAGTGAGCATGGTCACCCCAGGACAGGAACTGTATTACTGGTAGGATCTCAAAGAAGAAATCTGAAAAATAGTCCAAAAAAATAAAACTAATGAAGGCATTAAGACTGCTAAACTGCAAAATATTAATGTTTGTTCTTGGGTGTAGATATTCTTTTGGTTGTTGACAGGTTAAAGCTGATCTGTAGACACCCTAGTCAAATTTATAATTCTATTTAATTATTAATACTTACCGTATATACTCGAGTATAAGCCGAGTTTTTCAGCACATTTTTTTTGTGCTGAAAATGCCCCCCTCGGCTTATACTCAAGTCTGTGTCCATCTTCAAATTTGTGCACCTGATCCTGGCCAGCCGTAGGTCCCCTGGACCCCAATCTTGGCACACATGTAGCCCCACTCTTCCTCTACAAGTGTGCAAAGTTTGTTGTCCAGAGGACCTACGGCCGGGGAGCACCGTTTTTTCAAACCCGGGCACCCCTTCCATAGACTCCAATGTTAAACAGTAATTTCTCCAGTGATTTTGGGGACCCGGTACTGGCCAGCCCTAGGTCCCCTGGACTCCACCTTGGCACACATGTAGCCCTACTCTTCATGTACATGTGTGCAAAGTTTGTTGTCCAGGGGACCTATGGCCGGGGAGCACCGACTTTTCAAAGCCGGGCACAGTAAGGCATGCACATGGACACAGTGAGGTACAGTGAGGCATGCACATGGACACCCTAGGCTTATACTCGAGTCAATACATTTTCCCAGTTTTTGTGGTAAAATTAGGTGCCTCGGCTTATATTCGGGTCGGCTTATACTCGAGTATATACGGTAAAAACGGAGGGAGACAACAGGAAGTGAGATGAAATCTACCCCTAGGAACGTAAATTTACTCCTTTTTAAGAGTTGTTATGGGAAAAAGGTACCTCCACTGAAGCTTTATCACCAAGGCTTGTTTCCACAAGAACCCAACATTTTCAAAATCCAATTGTCATTGGGACAGAAAGTGAGGTAAAATCTTCTGAACAGGGTCACAGACAGAAAAACAAACATTACAGGGTGTTAACCCTTCCCTATGCTATCCATAAAAGCTTAAAAATCGTTTTTTGGGATGGAGCTACACTTTAAAAAATGTACCTGTTCTGACTTACAAACAGATTCAACTTTAGAACAAATGTATATTTTTTGTAACCAGGGGACCGCCTGTATTGCTAGAGAGTTTTCTTTTTCTTGGGAGGGTGCATGTGATCAGCACAGGGCCAATCAACACTGTCCAGACAGAGTCAGGGTTCCTGCCTCCTTATAGGACAATCAGGGGAGAATGAAAACACCTCCTACAAGCTTTAACCAGACACTGATAGAAGTCACAAGGCTGCTCGAACTTCTGATGAGAAAAGGTATTTAGCAGTTTAGATTTAATAAAATAATTGCATTTCCATGTTCTGTGTACCGTGGGAGACCAGATATAGTGAATGCGGGGTGCTGGGTTTAGTAACACTTTAAACAGGAATAAAAATAAATTTAAAGTAAAACTAAACATGCGGATGACATGGTCAGCAAAAAATGCTAGTTTGGCTGCATCACGTGATATTTTCTTGATAGCTACAGTTGAGCTTTAAAAATACAGGCAGTCAATATTGCAATTCTGCCCATGGAAATTCCACTTACCGTATATACTCGAGTATAAGCCGACCTGAATATAAGCAGAGGCACCTAATTTTACCACAAAAAACTGGGAAAACTTATTGACTCGGGTATAAGCCTAGGGTGTCCATCTGCATGCCTAACTGTGCCTCACTTTGTCCATGTGCATGCCTCACTGTGCCCATTCCTCACTGTGTCCATGCCTCGTTGTGTGCATGCCTCACTGTGTCCATGACTAGACTGACGTTTAACATTAGAGTCTATGGAAGGGGTGCCTGGCTTTGAAAAATCAGTGCTCCCCGGCTGTAGGTCCTCCGAACAACAAACTTTGCACACTTGTAGAGAAGAAATGGGGCTACATGTGTGCCAAGTTTTGGGTCCAGGGGACCTATGGCCAGCCAGTACCGGGTCCCCAAATTTCAGGAGATCAGGCGCAAAAAGGTGACTCGAGTATAAGCCGAGGGGGGCATTTTCAGCACAAAAAAAATGTGCTGAAAAACTCGGCTTATACTAGAGTATATACGGTGTGTGTATGTATATATGTATGTGTGTGTGTGTGTATGTGTATGTGTATATATATATATATATATATAAAAAATATTCTGTTTCTTTAAAGCATGTTTCCATGTTACACAGCACGGCAATTTGCCCCCCCGTATCACCTGAAATACCTGGCTGATCCTGCCTGGCTATACCCTCCCCTCTGTAAACTGACCACGATAATCAGGGCTGATGAGCTCTGACACTGTGGTCTGTTTATGTGCCTCTGTCATCCGCATCCTGTGCTCCTGTGTCTGTGTCCTCCCCGATCCGCCTAACCTTCTCTAAATATAAAAGTTTTTTTTCTTCTATAGTTCATGCTGATATATAACACCAAGCTCCCCAGTGGATGTTATTCATAAAAATATGCGGTATAATAGCTTACTTTGGCGCTCACGTGACTGCCTGCCGGTCTCCTCCCCTCCTCCCCTCTCCTCCTCTCCTCGTCCCGGCTGATGTCAGCAGGGATTTCCCAGCACCTGCCACCTGCAGCTATCGCATTGGGAGAGGAGACCAGCAGGCAGTCAACTGAGCGCCAAACGGCGCTCTGAAGTAAGTTGTTATACAGCATATTTTTATTGATGACATGCACTGGGGAGCTTAGTGTTATATATCAGCGTGAACTATAGCAGAAAAAATGTACCTTAACAAACACTTTAAGGTATTTCACCTTAATGCATTCTATGCATTCTAAGTTTATTTTACATCTGTTTTCACATATGTTTTGGACGTAATTTAGTCCCGTGGTTTAATATTATAGCTTGTAAATGTATGCCCCTCTGTGATATACTCATCACTTTTAAGATTCAATTCTCGAATATTGCTTTTACATGTAGTCAAGTGCGTTATGTTGCCAAAAGATGATCTACATACAATTGGCAAGAAATGGAGAAAGATAGTTAGAAAGTATATTATGCTGCCTATTGTATGTTTGCATCATCTTGTTAAAGGGGTTGTAAAGGTAATATTTTTTTTATTTTCTAAATAGGTTCCTTTAAGCTAGTGCATTGTTGGTTCACTTACCTTTTTTCTTCAATTTCCCTTCTAAATGTTTTTTTTTCTTTGTCTGAATTTCTCACTTCCTGTTCCTCCTCAGTAAGCTGTTCAGTAAGCTGTTCTGGCTTACTAACCACCGCTCGGATGATGGTGGCAAGTTTACTGAGGAGAAACAGGAAGTGAGAAATTCAGACAAAGAAAAAAAAATTAGAAGGGAAATCGAAGGAAAAGGTAAAGGAACCTATTTAGAAAATAAAAAATTTACCTTTGCAACCCCTTTAATCTATTGCATGCTTTTATACATTTAACTTGCTGACTATTGTCATGTTGTATAAAATTTCTGGACTGTCTTGAGTGCTAGGCTTTGCTTGGCAGGGATCAATACTGATGCTGCCCAGATGAAAAATAAACACGTCT
>CM055117.1:214206986-214209486 GCA_029206835.1 Rana muscosa | reverse complement strand
AATTCGTGAAGCGTTCCATATTTATTGGCGCTCTGATCTGGACGGAAGGTGAGTCGTTCAGCACTCAGCAACTTAGCCTTTGGCCGTGAGGCCTGAAAAGCTTTGTGCTGCAACAGGATCTGCTGGGATTGACGTATCTTTATTTCAGGAGCTAGGCGGCAGTGTTCTTTGTCAACCTTCTTTCCTACACATCTCGCTTTTCGTTGACCTTCAGAAAAACAAAAGAAAATGTTTTGCCCATTTTCCCTTCTCTCATGAAATCAGGTGACTTGGTAGTAGTTCGACCGCAGCTGCTTTCACTTCCTGAACTCTCTGGCCCAACAGGAAGTCGTCTGCCTTCCACGAATGGATCAGCATAATTTATTCGCCTTTTGGTGCTAATGGAAAACCAGCTCACGGAAAATCCTGACATTTCCCACCGGTAAAACTCAATTTTGGGTACTAAATATTGCGCTCCATCTCATTTGTCCCTAAGCCTTTTCGGAAAAAGACTTGCTGCTCCAAAACCAGATTGGAAGCTCATGCGTGACTCTCCCTAATATGAAGGCAGAAGAAGGGCCCGCGGTATATAATCACTTCGGGCGGTGCCTTAGATTTGTGCTTGCTTCGGCAGCACATATACTAAAATTGGAACGATACAGAGAAGATTTAGCATGGCCCCGCTGCGCAAGGATGACACGCAAATTCGTGAAGCGTTCCATATTTATTGGCGCTCTGATCTGGACGGAAGGTGAGTCGTTCAGCACTCAGCAACTTAGCCTTTGGCCGTGAGGCCTGAAAAGCTTTGTGCTGCAACAGGATCTGCTGGGATGACGTATCTTTATTTCAGGAGCTAGGCGGCAGTGTTCTTTGTCAACCTTCTTTCCTACACATCTCGCTTTTCGTTGACCTTCAGAAAAACAAAAGAAAATGTTTTGCCCATTTTCCCTTCTCTCATGAATTCAGGTGACTTGGTAGTAGTTCGACCGCAGCTGCTTTCACTTCCTGAACTCTCTGGCCCAACAGGAAGTCGTCTGCCTTCCACGAATGGATCAGCATAATTTATTCGCCTTTTGGTGCTAATGGAAAACCAGCTCACGGAAAATCCTGACATTTCCCACCGGTAAACTCAATTTTGGGTACAAATATTGCGCTCCATCTCATTTGTCCCCTAAGCCTTTTCGGAAAAAGAACTTGCTGCTCCAAAACCAGATTGGAAGCTCATGCGCGACTCTCCCTAAGATGGAGGCAGAAGAAGGGCCCCGCGGTATATAATCACTTTGGGCGGTTGCCTTAGATCTGTGCTTGCTTCGGCAGCACATATACTAAAATTGGAACGATACAGAGAAGATTAGCATGGCCCCCTGCGCAAGGATGACACGCAAATTCGTGAAGCGTTCCATATTTATTGGCGCTACTGATCTGGACGGAAGGTGAGTCGTTCAGCACTCAGCAACTTAGCCTTTGCCGTGAGGCCTGAAAAGCTTTGTGCTGCAACAGGATCTGCTGGGATGACGTATCTTTATTTCAGGAGCTAGGCGGCAGTGTTCTTTGTCAACCTTCTTTCCTACACATCTCGCTTTTCGTTGACCTTCAGAAAAACAAAAGAAAATGTTTTGCCCCATTTTCCCTTCTCTCATGAAATCAGGTGACTTGGTAGTAGTTCGACCGCAGCTGCCTTTTCACTTCCTGAACTCTCTGGTCCCAACAGGAAGTCATCTGCCTTCCACGAATGGATCAGCATAATTTATTCGCCTTTTGGTGCTAATGGAAAACCAGCTCACGGAAAATCCTGACATTTCCCACCGGTAAACTCAATTTTGGGTACAAATATTGCGCTCCATCTCATTTGTCCCTAAGCCTTTTCGGAAAAAGACTTGCTGCTCCAAAACCAGATTGGAAGCTCATGCGTGACTCTCCCTAATATGAAGGCAGAAGAAGGGCCCGCGGTATATAATCACTTCGGGCGGTTGCCCTTAGATCTGTGCTTGCTTCGGCAGCACATATACTAAAATTGGAACGATACAGAGAAGATTAGCATGGCCCCTGCGCAAGGATGACACGCAAATTCGTGAAGCGTTTCCATATTTATTGGCGCTCTGATCTGGACGGAAGGTGAGTCGTTCAGCACTCAGCAACTTAGCCTTTGGCCGTGAGGCCTGAAAAGCTTTGTGCTGCAACAGGATCTGCTGGGATGACGTATCTTTATTTCAGGAGCTAGGCGGCAGTGTTCTTTGTCCAACCTTCTTTCCTACACATCTCGCTTTTCGTTGACCTTCAGAAAAAACAAAAGAAAATGTTTTGCCCATTTTCCCTTCCTCTCATGAAATCAGGTGACTTGGTAGTAGTTCGACCGCAGCTGCTTTCACTTCCTGAACTCTCTGGCCCAACAGGAAGTCGTCTGCCTTCCACGAATGGATCAGCATAATTTATTCGCCTTTTGGTGCTAATGGAAAACCAGCTCACGGAAAATCCTGACATTTCCCACCGTGTAAACTCAATTTTGGGTACAAATATTGCG